>RJVU01049122.1:211662-258933 GCA_003731715.1 Anabarilius grahami | reverse complement strand
ATATATATATATATATATATACATATATTTGTATTTGTATATTTATAGTTTTCATTTGTTTAATTTTAAAGTAATTTTATGTGCTTTTGTCATTTTTAAATATTTAAATAGTAATTTATTTTTTACACAGATACCTTGGTTTTTATATATGAAATTATAACATACAACATGATAAATCTAAATGGGCAAATGCAAAAAGTTAAAATTTGAACCTTTTAAAAAGGCAACGATTTATTTTTGGTAGGTAGGATGGCATCTCTTTGCATCCCCATTTAACTTTCTAATCCCAGTTATTGTTCTTCCATAATCCTGTTCTGTGTCAGAAAGGCCTTAAACTCAATAAACACCCCCAAACGCCTTAAGACCTCCGAGTTAAAAGCACAATCTGTAATTCTGGCAGCCTGTTAATGGGAGTAAAATCTCACCCCTTGACTTAGAAAACTCCCGTATACTCCTCAGTGTATCATAAGTGCCTGTGGTTAATCTTGAATTATGTCATCAATAAAATATTGTTTCTGTAGATTGAGTATAACTAGCTGCACAATACTATGACTTCATGTCAGTTTGGTCAGCTGTAGACGGATTTAAGGCCACACACACACACACAGGTCTAGGAGCAGTCCATCTTTGTCATCTCTGAGCTGGAGTCTACAGCAGACAATGGTGGACTTCAATTCAAACAGTCCCTCTGATGTGTCAGACATAAACTCTCTCTCTCTTCTTCTCACTCTCTGTCTCCCTCTCCTTCAATGCCTCCATTTATTCCATTAGACACAGGGTATTCCCTGGGTCATCATTGTGTTGGTATCCAGGTTGCCAATGGCAACAGTCCCATCGTCTCACCCACACTCTGACACCATGTCTTTTGTCCATACATCTGACTGAGAGAGAGAAAAGAGACAGTGAAGCAGCGAGTGGGCAGGGGAAAGAGTGTGAAATTAGTCACGCAAATACCACCGAGCACAAGTGCGCCCCCTGTTGGTGGAGCAGAGAGAGTAGGTGAGGGGAATCTGCAGGTGGACACAGACTCACACAGTGCCAAAATTCCTCAGCCAATCGCATCTCATTCTCACTCACTGCCTCCGTTTCTTGTTCTTTCTATCCCATGAGAAAAGAGAAATTAAGGGAAATTTGAACAGAGATTCAATTCATTATTCAATTCAATCAACAGAGTTTTTGATTTTTGATCTCGGCTTTCTTGCCCCATCCTATATGACTGCAGCTTAAATTTTGACAAACAGATCACGGCTGTTATCAAGTCATGTTTTTATCAACTCCCTGCCTTCTTACTAAAGTTAAGCCCTTTTTAAGCCCATGAGCAATCTTGAAACTGCAATACATTTCGGCTTGACTATTGTAATTCGCTGTATTATGGCGTTTATCAGTCTTCTATTTCTCATGTGCAGCTGCTAGACTGCTTAAAAAGAAGCACAAAAATGACCACATTACACCTATAGACGATAAACATTTATAGCGGTGAATGAGAGACTTCGTTAAATATATTTTTTGTGTTTCCATTTGCACAAATAGCAAAAGAAAAACTCCACTATTGTGTTTTCATAACTTTAAAAAAGAGGGAAAATATAAAGAGTGATTGTTACTAATATAGTAATACTAAGTATACTGATGACCATTAAAATCACATTCAGTGAAAGGGGCCCATTTTAATTTCTTTGCACTGGCTCCCTGTCAAGAATAGGATTAACTTTAAACTAGTGTTGTCAGGATACCAAAATTTTGACTTCGATACGATACCTAACTTAAATATCACGATACCGATACTTAAACGATACTAAGGAAAAAACCTAAAACAGCAGAAAAAGTAAATAAATAACACATATGACAGAACTTCTTTCTACACCAGTGTGCAGGCTGATAATTCTGGATTTGAGCTTCATTGACGTGAAGTTAGAGTTAGATTTAATATAATTTTTAATGTTTATTATTTTCATGCACAATAAAATGGTAAATTATTTGCTGTTATGCTTATTTGCTGTTTTTTTTTATACATGTAGGTGTTTTTGACAGTAAGATTATTGTAAAAATTTGATTACTGTAAATACTTAGAGCAATGTTATTAAAGCATAAATTGGTTTAAAATAACTGTATATACCCTTCACATATTTATGTATTTTTAAATTAAATTGTATTTTTGCAACCAGATATCACTTATTGAACTTAGACTCAATAATACACCTCAGGTCTGCTTGCACGAGTAAAATAAATAAAAAACACTCATTTAAAGGTGCCCTAGAAAATGTTTTTAAAAGATGTAATATAAGTCTAAGGTGTCCCCTGAATGTGTCTGTGAAGTTTAAGCTCAAAATACCCCATAGATTTTTTTTTATAAATTTTTTTAACTGCCTATTTTGGGGCATCATTATAAACGCGCCAATTTATGCTGCGGCCCCTTTAAATTCTCGTGCTCTCCGCCCACAGAGCTCGCGCTTGCCTTAAACAGCATAAACAAAGTTCACACAGCTAATATAACCCTCAAATGGAACTTTACAAAGTGTTCGTCATGCATGCGGCATGCATGCGTCGGATTATGTGAGTATTGTATACTGTTATATTGTTTACATCTGATTCTGAGTGAATTTGAGGCTGTGCTCCGTGGCTAACGGCTAATGCTACACTGTTGGAGAGATTTATAAAGAATGAAGTTGTGTTTATGAATTATACAGACTGCAAGTGTTTAAAAATGAAAATAGCGACGGCTCTTGTCTCCGTGAATACAGTAAGAAACGATGGTAACTTTAACCACATTTAACAGTACATTAGCAACATGCTAACGAAACATTTAGAAAGACAGTTTACAAATATCACTAAAAATATCATGTTATCATGGATTATGTCAGTTATTATTGCTCCATCTGCCATTTTTCGCTATTGTCCTTGCTTGCTTACCTAGTCTGATGATTCAGCTGTGCACATCCAGACGTTCTGCCCTTGTCTAATGCCTTTCATAATGTTGGGAACATGGGCTGGCATATGCAAATATTGGGGGCGTACACCCCGACTGTTACGTAACAGTCGGTGTTATGTTGAGATTCGCCTGTTCTTCGGAGGTCTTTTAAACAAATGAGATTTATATAAGAAGGAGGAAACAATGGAGTTTGAGACTCACTGTATGTCATTTCCATGTACTGAACTCTTGTTATTTAACTATGCCAAGATAAATTCAATTTTTCATTCGAGGGCACCTTTAATGTTTGAGAGCATATACAAAATGCTGGTATCACACTAACCTGTCGCTCTTTAAATTCTTTGTACAAATCGGGATGTTTGTCGGCAAGATGCTTTTGATGCTTTTTATTTTGTAACATCTTTTGCAGACGGGCTTTGTGGTGTCCGTGGGCTTGCCCTGACTGTCGGCAATGTAAGCAAAATAATGCCATATTTCGCTTCGTGCATCTGCTTTCTCAACAATTTGTGGACGGTCTGCAAGAGCACCTGTATATGCAACCATACCTCTCGTTTCGTCACCATAAAAGCCGTTGTGCAGTTGAGAGGAATAAAGACGCACTCAATATGCCGTGCTGCACTCAATATGCCGTGCTGCACGCACACCGCCCCCTGCTGTCACACTTTAGGAAATACAGCTGGCACTCAAAGTACCGGTACTAATAAAATGAAGAACCGGACCGTTTTTAAAGGCAGAGTATCGCGATACCTTTCTAGTACCGGTATATCGTGCAACACTACTTTAAACTCTTATTATTTGTGTACAAAGCCCTCAATAACCTGGCACCTCAATATTTAACTGATTTATTGCTCCCATAAACTCCTTCTAGAAACTTAAGATCATGTGACCTTGGCCTACTCACTGTCCCTGGAGTTAAACTAAAAAATCAAGTCAATCGCTGGACCGAATAACCTTCCTTTTTACATTAGACATGCACTATCCACCACTGCTTTTAAATCCTATGGACATATTTATTCTCCCGGGCTTAACTTTCCTCAGGTATGTTATTTTGGATCCCTCTTGTATATTATTAATTGTATTGCTTGTTTATTTTGTTTTTATCTTCTTCCTTTTTAATAATTCATTGTGATTCTTTTATTCATTGTACAGCACTTTGGCCAACTTCAGTTGTGTTTAAATGTGCTCTAACTGATTAATTGATTGATTGATCAATAACAAATTGGGTTTTAGAAAATAAAAAAGAATACAATTTTTACAGTATTTATTAATCTTAACGTGTTATATTTTATATTTTTACATATGCAAACATTTTTAAGCATTAAAGATATGATAAAGTGATGCAGTATACACTACTGTTCAAAAATTTTGAGTCTCTAAGAAAATTTACATTTTTCTTTTCTTTTTTTTTACATGCAAGTCATGTTCACCAAAGCTGCATTTATGTAATCAAATACAGTAAAAACAGTAACATTGTGAAATATGATTACACTTTAAAATGACTCTTTCCTATTTTTTTTCCTGTTTATTATATCAAAATGTAATTTATTCCTGTAATATTAAAGCTGAATTTTCTAATTCTAATTAGAAATTTGCTGCTCAAGAAACATTTATTATTATTATCAATGTTTAAAACAGTTGTGCTGCTTAATATTTCTTAGGATTTTTTTTCTGGATTATTTGGTGAATAGAAAGCAAAAAAAAAAAAAACACCATTTATTTGTAATAGAAATGTTTTGTAAAATTATAAATGTCTTTATTGTCACTTCTGATCAATTTAATGCATCCTTTGTGAGTAAAAGTAAATAATTTTTTTAAATAAATAAATAAACAAATAAAATGTACTTACAGACCCCAAACGTTCGAAAAGTATAGTTATAAATTAACACTAGATTAATAAATGCTGTAAAAAATGATGCTCATTGTTACACATAATGCATTTACATATTCATGTAGCAGATGTTTTTATCCAAAACAATTTAAAAATGAGGAACATCAAAATCAATGTTTTTAATGTTAATACAAGCATGAATAATTTTAACAAACTCAAGCTTTTCCTAAAGTATTAATTCTATATCTTCTATATGTATGATGAAATTAAATGGAGAGCAAACAGAGTCCCTTTGAGTTCAATGCTTAGATTTGTATCCTGAGAAAAAGATCTTAGTGATGTCACATGTGTCACATGTGTCTCACCAAATGGTTTCAGATTTGCCAAGATACCAAAGTCTGAAATCAAAAGTCAGTGATGTCTCATTAAATGGCCATAAATTCCCATAAAATGATCTGTTTCTATTTTCCTTCCTCTTAAGTTTTAGGAGAAACTCCTAATGAAAGCTGCTGTTTCATTAAATCTCACGCACTAAGAAAGTCCCAAGGCACTAAATTAGTACCAAGAGAATAGATACAAATATATATACATATGTATATATATATATAAAAATTTCAATCCAAAATCAACTCATTTTAATTTCTAAAGGTGCCATCTACTGCTTTACAGTCTTCCCAGAACCCTTGGAATAGAAGTGTCCTACATAAAACTGGCCGAAGATCACCCATGGAAGAGCATAATTTCAGCGATAAAACTCTAGGAAGGTTTTTTATTATAATCAAAAGAATAGAAAATATTGGCCTGAATCAGGAGCTGGGTGTACCAATCAACCTTCCTCAGGAATCTAAAATGGTCTCATTAATATCAATTATGTTTCCAGATTTCTAACAACCTCAGCATGTCTAAGATCCAGCACCAGCTTTAGCACCCTCTCTCTCTCTCTCCCTTTCTTTCTCTCTCGAACAGAGGAAACTGCAATACAATGATAACGGCTGTGAACACAATAGACCCTAGGAGCACATTCACACCGGCAGGCCAAGTTTAGCTCGAAAAGGTCAGCGCACACAGACCTCTATTCCATTATTCTCAACATCATCCTATAGTGGACTGCAGTGGGCTAATAAGAGTGGAGCTTGTCTTTTTTAGTACAAGGAGGAAAGTCTGTATGACGTGAGCAGTTTGTAGCCTGGGAGAGCTGCGCTCCATATTCCAACAATCCCAGGGGTTTGTTCTGGGACTGGATGTCTTGATGATGAATCATCATAGGATTGACTTAAAATGCATCCAATTTAATGCATCCTTTTTGAGTAAAAGTATATTATTTTTAAAAATAAATAAATTTAATGCTGCATGTCATTGGGGCAAAATATCACAAGATGATAATGAAAAACCTGACACGCACTAATTAGTTGCTATGTTTCGAAAAGGCCAATCTGGGCAAAAAAAGTATCAACCCTAAAAGATTTCTACCTGAGACAAATTATATGAACCATAAAACATTCATTTCAACATAAGGCAAAATCTGCAATCAGTATGAAATACTGACCAACAGCTGATTAACTGCGTTTGTGATGAATCTTAGCTGTTCTATAGTCGTGACTCCCATTAAGAGCCAATAAGCACAGAGCAATTACAAACAAATATTAGTACCATTTTGTCTATATGATATGCAACATAAATATCCCATTTTACAATATTATGTTCATGTTATGGTACTATCAACATTACCTTGCTTTGAGTAGAATGAGTAGTCCACAAATTCACTCTTTTGCCCGGCCTATGGCAGACACTCCAAATGTGCTTTTTGCTTTCCACAACAAAATATTGCTAACAGAACAGTTTGTGCAGCACCATTTCCATTTCTTGTGTTAAGAGCAATGTCAGAATGTGACATGACAGAGCCCCCTTCAACTGTGTCAAGATGTATATTGTAAATCTGATTCTGTGTTGCACATTCTGCCTCGGCTTTTACAATTTTACAATCTGACAAGCAACCATCATTAACAAAATTGTGACCAAAAAAAATATATAATAATTTAATAAAAATAAAATAATTTAACCCCTAATTAACTGTGTAGACACACCACCTAGGTCTAATTTTAGAACCAATGTCCCACCAGCAGGTTTTGAAATGTCATCATGGTTACATAATGGAATAGTTCTTCATTATAATATCTAACATGCTTGAGATTTCCAGTAGCTGCTCTTTAAGGCATTTGGTCTGGCAAAAAAGGTCACAGTATTCAAAGAAAAAGGTCTCAACCGCACCGTGGCGTCTTGCAAAGGTTATCACAGAGAATGGATGAACATTTATTTGGACTTTTTTTGGAGTTTTGCAATCAGAAACAGTTAAATTTTTCACTGAAATTAATGGTTTTAGATTTTAACTAAGGGTGCTCCGATTTATCAGGCACCGATAGTTATCAGCCAATAATAGCTTTATATAGTTTAATCGCTGGTCACTATAAAAGGCCAATCAGATCACGCAAAACTCACGAGAAAACGTTTATGCGCAGCTAAAATTGCTTCACTACATTCACCGGTATGGCATGTAAAGTCTGATTAATTTCCACAAACCGGTTCTTTCGGACAGTTCGGTTCAAAAACCGATTTATTGGTTCCTTACATCAGTCTCTACGCATTTCTTTTCTAACAACTCAATGTTATCATATAAAGTAATTTGTGTCAACGCATATTGAAACATTAAAAAAAAGTTATTGAATGCATATTGCTGATTATTGCATTTCATTCGCTTAAGTTAATGGTATTTGTGGACACAGTTTCATTCGCAGATCCTTTTATGTTGGATATGACTGACCAGTATTGAGTATCCTAGCTACACCTTGGATAAGATTCCTAAAAGTTTCGCACCTACAGCACACATTACAGACATTGATGCACAAACATGGATATGTTCTACATGTCTAAACTAAACTTGATTTCGCTTAACAACTTAAAATATAATCTGTATGCAAAAACTATAGTAATTTACCTCTCTCGACAGAAAGAGTTTTTGCTGGAACTAAAGTTCGTTTCAATTCGATTACTGAAATGGCATGACCAGTTACTTCCTATGAAACGGTTGAAAAGAACAATTCGTTCAAGAATTGAACTGTAGTTCAGGTGTCTGAAAAGGACAATAAATTTACGACATCTTTGCGGAGAGTGGAGACATTGCAATGACTGCAACCCTACAGCAACGACTGCAAGAAACTAGGGCTGTGCGATTTTAGTGCATTTCTTTCCTTCACAGAGCAGTGCGCTTTCTTTCCTCCTTAAAAGCCTACACTTAACGTCCAAATCAGCTAGATCTGTAGTCATTAAATACACATCAACACCTGTTGATTGTAACACCATCCACATTCTCAGGAACAGGACACTACAACATGCCGAAACATAAACCTACTCTGAACTGCTCTATTTTCCCAGAAAGCGAAATATGCTCATCTTAAAGCCACTGAGATCCATGTGAAACCACCAACATGCCACACATCAAACATAAACGCAAAGAGCCTGAGGCACAGACGTTTCAAAGCACACATGCACCCTGTGTCTACCACTAAACAAGAGCCCGATCTAGCCAGAGGACTTTGATGAACCACATGACTGCTTCAACCAAGCCAGAGAAGCCAGGAGCTTTAGATGTTTAAAAAGGAATATCTTACTCAGATACACCCATATTCTGCCCTCAGTGGGTAATTATTGTTTATTGCACCAACAACACCAGAAAAATGAGAAAGATAGAGATTCAGTTTAGTGAGTTGAGTTTGAACTGAACTTAAACACTTTCTACTCTCCTCTAAAGTCCAAATGTGATGATAAAAGCTTGTTGTGTCCTGATAAGTGTCCTACAGAGAAATACATACTGGGAGATCTGACAGCGAGCCAGCAGTCAACAGCGGCATGTGCCAGTTTCATCTGCGTGTGGGTGAACAGAAAGGATCTTTATCAGTCACAGAGATCATAAATGTCTGTGGCTATGCGTGATTATCTTTATCCATACACCAACAATCATAATCATTATGTAATTTTGTGCATTTTACATTATTTAACTTTTTTTCACCCACTCCCTTTCTCCTCTCTCTCAATGCATTCCCATAGCTGTCTGAGTATTTGACCCCAAAAAGTCCCCACCTCCCAGTCCAACACAATACCTCTTCCTTTATTGAGCTGATTCAGTTGAGCTGAGTTGTGAGGATATGACATTAGAAGACTTGAGATCCATTGAGTTGACTTGAGAAAACTTAAAATGTTAGTTCACCAAAAAATGAAAATCTGTATGCATTTCTTTCTTCTGAAGAACCCAAAATGATGATATTTTGATACACCAGAGCCCACAGAAATTCTCAAAATATATTGTTTTGTGTTCAGCATAAAACGTCATGCAAGTTCGGAATGATGTGAGGATGAGTCTTTTTTTTTTTTCATTTTTGGGTGAACTATCCCTTTAAAGAATTAGTTCACCCAAAAATGAAAATTGTGTCCTTTATTACTGACCCTTGTGTCGTCCCACATCCTTAAGACTTTCATTCATCTTCGGAACACAAATTAAGATCTTTTTGATGAAGTCTGAGTGGTTTCTGTCCCTCCATATAGAGATCCAACGCAACAACCACTTTCAAGGTCCAGAAAGGTAGGAAAGACATCATTACAATACTCCATGTGACTCCAGTGGTTTAACTTCAATGTTGTGAAGCGACGCGAGTGCTTTGTTTGCGAAAAAAAACAATTTACCACTTTATTTACAAAATAATATTATCCAAAGCATGTTCACGCAACGATTCAGCTCTCGCGTGAACACAAAACGCAAGCGTCATGTCTGAACACAAGACACGTGTTGTGATGCTCTCATGAACGTGCATTGCAGATCAATATTTTCTTAAGTAACTTAGTAAAATTAAGGGTTTTTTTCGCAAACAAAGCACTCGCATTGCTTCATAAAATATATCAAAAATATCTTAATTTGTATTCCGAAGATGAACGAAGGTCTTACAGATGTGGGACGAAACAAGGGTGAGTAATTAATGACAGAATTTTCATTTTTGGGTGAACTATAACCCTTTAAGTTGAGATGACTTGGGATGAGAAAATTTTGTTTTAGTTGACTGAGATAATCTCGAATAAAGTGAGTTGACTTAAGAAAAATGGACTTGTTGAGATGAGTGAGATGAGCTGAGTTGATTTGATGAAATGAGATGACTTCAGATGAGGTCACTTGAGTTGAGCTCAACTTGAGCTGGCCTGAGATGAGATGCAATGAGATTAGTTGACTTGAGTTGGGATGGGTGGAGTTCAGTTTGAGATTGAGTTGAGATGTACTACATTCAGTTGAGGTGAGTTAGGAACAGCTAAACTGAAGTCCTCAGAGAAGAGAGGTATTGTATTGGACTGGGAGATGGGAATTTTTTATGGGTCAAGTACCCAGACAGCACAAGCTTTGGGGCCTAGAGAAAGGGTACAAAAAGAAATTTAGCAGATTTGTCGAGTGTGGAATTAATTGAGTGCTACAGGCATGAGTCCTAAAACCCAGAAACAAGTTTGTTTCATTGTCCTGAAGTCAATAAGTTTGAATGATTTGGTTAAATGCCTAAAATAAAGTCTGTGGTTATCAAGCTTAAAATATTTTCAAGTTTTATTCTATGACATAAAATGCATCAGTAATACACCACTCATGTTTTTTAAGCTTTTACACATCTTGTAAAAAGCAGTTGCTAACAAGTGGCTAAATGGGACAGGGAAAGTAAATATCTTCACTTCAAACAAGAAAACTCATCTACTTAATAGTCCGCTTTCACAGTCTCGTTGTGTTTGCTTGCAATCTTGCCAATTCTATTCTAACTCAACCTTTCCAACTTGTAGATTTAAAAAAAAAATAATCTAAATAGTTATTTTATAGGCTAACTTGAGCTCAGGCTTCAAGTTGTGTTCATTTGTGAAAGTTCTTAACAAAACCTGTAAGAATCATAAACTTTTGTTGTGCACACAGATTGTTTTCTCCAATAATCCAAAAGCCAATGAAAAAATCCAATTAGGTTTTTGTGGCGTGAACCAGGATGATGCTAACTTTCGAGTTGGCCTACAAAAGTACATCACTGCAGCACGCTAAAGTGTTACATATATAGAATAACATAACACAGATATTTACACAGAGAATCACACAAGAGACATATAATAACCTCAGATAAAGATCCTTTCTGTTAACCCACAGGCAGAAGTGATTGGAATAAACCTTGTGCACAGTCACAAACATCCTAAAGTGTGTCGGTCTGTGTGCGGGGGTCTGGTCGCACATAATTATATAATTAAGTCTTGTCTGATTGTTCTCTAAGAGAGGGCAAATGGGCTGCTTGAATGTGTGTCTCAGCGATTAGGGACTTTTCAGAGTGTGTGTAGGAATGTGGTGCGCTTGGCATTTTTGAGTAAAAGGGCAGCTCTCCGCTTGAGAGTGCCAGCGCTGCGGGATGAGATCATGACTGGAGATGCCCACTCGCTGGAAACAGCGGCACGACTTTTGCCCCCTCGCTCCCTCTCTCCTAACAGCTGGGGGAATTCCAGACCTGTTAGATTATGGATCGAGGAGATTAAGATTTTTAGGCCTAAATCAGATTTTATGCCTCTGTTGTGCTCCTGCCATTATAGCTGGAACATTTCACACTAGCTTTCTTCCGTACTCTTGCTTTCTCATTCAGGGCAGGATTTGGGTGTTTGCTGATAAGCCGTGTGTACGAGGAGGCAGGCAGGCCGTTTGCTTTGCAGATAGTACTGTAGTGCTATTGTTGCGCAGCAGGAGTTGTGCGAGGGATAAGAATAATCTGGAATAATGCAGGCGTGAACTGAGATTACGGCTGAGGTAAAAGGCACGTTGGACCTGCGGCCTGCTGCGCTTTTAAAACAAAGATAGAACAAATGCATGCTTGATACAGACTCACAGAGGCATTACATAAGAGCCAGCCAGACTTGATGCCCTTTAGCCAAACACAGCACTTACCCCATATCTAACACCAGAGCCCTTTGGCTTCGCCTCTGAATTAAATGCCTGTTCAAGTCAGTTAAAAGGTCACAGTGATGCCATGTGTGAATTTCATGGTGGATAAAAACGGTAGTCTGGGACACTGTCTGGTTGGCTAGGGGAGAAAAAGTGCGGTCACACTAGGCTTTGAATATATGATAGCAACAATATATGATATTGTATTTCTTTTTAATAAATAAGTCAAAGTCGGCATGAAACAGAAGCTGTGATAGTCTTTTCATCCCTATTGTGACGTATATCTGAGTAAAACAGCTTCTCGAACAAGAAAAAATGTTGATTTTGTCCATGGGGAATTGATTGGATGGGTGTGGTTTGCTATTGCTGTGATGTCATGTGAGTGACAGGCTGCCCCGCCCTCACATCAGTAAACACTTCATCAGAGAAGAGATGTCGCTGAAAGTTATTTTGATTAAGATTACACATGAATGAAATAATTATGTGCATGGATAAATAATGACCATTGCAAAAAAAAAAAAACATTGCAGTTGAATAGCATTGAATTTTCAGTTTTTTGTATCAAACAAAGTTTTGAATTACAAACCAACTGTATCTTATATTAAAGCTTAAGCATTGAGTACATCAGTGTTTAGATGACAGCATTATTCATTTGACCCTAATCGCCAAAAATACACAAAACAAAACAAGCGGAAATTCAAAGGAGATTGCTCAGATTTTTTAGAAAAACACTGATCATGAAAGGATATTAAAATAGAAAAGAGAAAGAAATAACTGATTCCCAGGACTTTTTACAGGCCTTTAAGTTCCCTTCATTTGCCCCCTTGTGTCCCTCTCTCCTTTTTTGTTCTGTGTTTTTTTCCCCACCCATTGAGCACAATGTGTATGTGAAAGAATGTCATCATGAGACGCACAGACTGCTCCCTACTGCTGTTTCCCATCTGAAAATCATGTCCAAATTCACAGACTTATTTGATTGGCTTCTAAATGATAACAGCCCAGATTGTGCCATTCAGTTAGATGTAATAAAGTATTTCTCATTTTCACATTAAACCTAAATTAAAATATATAATGAAATAACACTATTTGAAGGTGGCTTTCTAAAACAATTACCTGTGAGCTGAACGTATGCAAACAAGTGACACAAATGTGAGACAACCAACCTCGGGCCCAGAGCACTCCCTGGTGTCTACTTTACGTAAATGCACTTTCATTATATGTTTAAAGTCACCATGAAATCAAGATTCACAATTGACAGTTTTTTCGACGGAATATTGCAGTATTTATTATGATTAAATGATTTATCCATCCATCCACATCATTATTTTATTTTATTTTATTATTTTATTTGTAATCTTTAATCAAAATATCTTCCCCTTCTCCTGTTTATTGACATGAGAACGGGAAAACCTGTCACTCACATGACATCACAGCAATACACCGTGTCCTAACTAGACGCGACGCTGCGACAACCGATAAAAGGTATCTTTTCCATGCTAATCTGAGTTTTTGTCCTTACCAGCCGTGACGGCGACAGGCGAATATTCTATTTTAGAAACGGTTTCTATTTCTCCGCAATGTCGCAGCTGGAACAGCAACACAAAGTATGGCAATGACAATATCAGGTACTGTTTATGTGCTTTATTTAATGTTAAAAGCGTCTAACGTGAGTTTGAATATCGTTCTGTGTTCCCAGCTTTTTAGCGGTAATGAAAACAACACAGGCTAATTCATCTCAGATCTTGAAAATAAATAAATGGGCACAAGAACGTTCAAACTGTCAACTCAATTCGAACAAACAAGCATATTATGTGACAAAGATTGGTTCAGTTACTCTGTATGTACTTTAAAAAAAATTTTTAAATGGTGTGATATTTATGAATTTTACTGAGTACTTGCCCATTTCATTGTGTCCGCTGTGCTCTTGCCAAGAGAGCCCAGCCACACTCTCTTCTGATTAACTGTGGTTTTTGATTGATTTTATCGCTTCACATTGTCACGTCATGTCTAGTGTAGACAGTCAAACTGTTTATCGCTGGAATCTTATCGCATCTGGTTAGGACAGGGTGATAGAGTGCAACAGTGCCCATCCATTTTTTCAGTGGCATTGGTTCTGGTAGGGATCACAACACAAAAATCATGCAGCTTTGAATTAAAAAAAATTTGTATTAAGCGAAAAGATCAATCTGTGACATTTAGACCCATTATTGCCCAAACATCTTTTTAATAGACAAACTGGCAGTTCACCAAACTTATTAGTATGCAATAAATAATGAGCTTTTTATGGTCTAGTATATTTAACCACTACTGATCTCTCATCCTTGTTTCTTTTATTGCAAATTTAATTGATTTTCTATTGAGAAACACAAGCTATCAGTGAATTCAAAGTTTGATCTACTCCACATCCATTACCAGTTTTAATTACAAACCAACTGTCCACCCACATATTGATATATATATATATACATACATTTTTTTTTAAACGTTTTTTAAAAGTTTTTTTGCAAAATATGCAAATATATTTATATATACACATATTTCAATATGTTGAGAGTGTAGGAAGACTGACTCATTTACATTATTTGTGGCGCTTCATGGAAGTGGGTGGAGCTAAAGAGTTCTTTTGGTACATTTTGCTGGTGGTATTTTCTGTACAGCATCATGGGTAATGTAGTTTTTCACCAGAAATTCCACTGTGTGAGCTGACAGCTTCAACAGAAGTAAATACCATCGATTAACAACCTCATAGCTCACAGTAGGGCTAAGAATCAATTCCCCAATGGAGAAAATAAAAGGTTTTGAATTCCAGAACCCTTCTGTTACACTATTGCAAACCACAACTATCCAATCACTTTCCAATGGAAAAAATCAAGTCCCACCCTACATTTTTTTCTTGTTAGAGAAGCACTGTCATTTGGACATATGTCACAATAGGGAAGAAAAGGTTATCGCAACTTCCGTTTCATGCTGACTTTAAACTTTAGGGCTACTGCTACATATTACTGAACAGTTAAAGAATACCACCATATTTTTTTGCTTTAAATGTTCAATTTGTCGACTCTGCAATTGTTAATATTGTCACATTTATTTATTTATTTATATTAAATAACAGCTTTCTTTGATAATGGTCAGATAAAATTCAATTATTTATAACAGAATATATTTAATAGTATTATGTAAAAAAAGTAATTAAGGCTAAAAAACAGACCAAAGAGATCCGGTTTGAGGTATTACCGTTTGTTGTACTACAATAACATAAACAAGTGGAATACTACATTGATTATCCTCTCACATTATACACTATAATCATCTTAAGGTATATAACATATCATGTAAACAATGTTGCTCATAAATTCAGCATAGCATTTCCGCAATATAATTTATACTGTAAAATCCAACTCAACTCCAAACGTGGTGTAAAATAGGAGCATTTTATACCATGTGTGTATTTGTGCATTTAGCAATGTTGTGCAAGTTATAGTCCAATGTTGTGTCCATGTTATATGGTGAGTTTGTTCCAGTTATATGTGTATCTGTCTGATTACCACAGCCACAACTTGCCAGGTCTTCCTCAGTGAATCTCCTGTAATGTCCACACACCATTAGCATCACTGGTGGTTTTCATTTCCTGCTTCTGTACGGTGAGCTTGTGAAAGTCAATGTGTCTGAACTCTGCTGCAAAAATCCCAAACAGTGCAAAAAAACCCATGACCAGAGCCCACTCACACATGGCAGCTTCAGAGCGAAACCCTGTGCTATGGAGAACAAACACTGAGAAGACAGAGGGTTAAGGACAACAAAATTAACACTTAGGATAAAATGTAGTGAAAATGCACTCATTTCATATCTCATTTCAGTTATGAAATGTCATTGTCCATGAGAGCTGAAGGATACTGCAGATGACCAAACAAGTACACTGGCTGCAGAGGATGACACGCACAGGCACCACCCACCTGCGGTCACGTGACGGAGGGCTGTAGTACGCAAGCCACGCCTGGACCCAGAAGTAAGCCAAACCCAGGAAGAAGGCCATGAGCGCCCCAAGCAGATGAACCCCCATCACTACAGATTGCTGATTGGACACACACATACGGATGTAAATCATGCATGTAATGCAAATAAAAGGCCCTGATATACTCACAGCCAGTGTTGGGGGTAATGCATTACAAGTAACGCAAGTTATGTAATCAGATTACTTTTTTAAGTAACTAGGGAGACGCGTGTGTCACGTTCTTTAACGGTCTGCCTGGAAACAAATGCCGTTACGCCAAACCCCCTCATGGAAGAAGAACGGCGTCGTGTTTACAACTGTGAAAATGAGAGCTTACCAGGATCAACTAAATGCTGGATTTTCAAAAGTATGTGACGTTCGTGGCTCCATTGTTGCAGTAAACTTGCACAACGTTCTTGAATGAATAATTTATTAGATGCACGCCTGTCTGTTATTGTAGGTACATCGACTTTACATTTAACGCCCCTAAACATGACACTGAACAAAATGAACTGTGACTGGTTGCGTTACATGTCAGTCAAACGTCCTCGGTCCTTGGCCAATGAAAGCTGTGATAGAGTTCAGACCTTCTGCCGTCAGTCTGAAGGTCTGGCTACGCGAGACTACTAGGGATGTAACGATACCCTCATGTCACGATTCAATACACATATCACGATACTGAACTCACAATACAATATTATTGCGATACTTCAAGACATACGTATGGTAAAAGGTTAACAAAAAATTACCTGTTGATTAAAATGCTACATTTGGTATTATATTGGGGGTGGAAATGAACAGGCTTGGACTTGGTGCTGGTAAACCAATGCACAGGACAACGGTGACACCAGAATAAAAATATTCATGATTCTGAAGCTGAAAATACAGAAAAATATGAATATGTTTGCACTCTGTCATTGACTAGATATATTTAAAATAATGTAGGCCACTTTTTACTGGTAACACAAGATATTTGGCATTATCAGGACCCACAAATATTCCCCCATTGCATTGTTAAACATTATATATAGTAGTTCAATGTAGATCTGACACTAAAACTCTGTAAACTTGAATTTTTTCCTCACACAGCAATTTTAATTTTAGGTGAACTATACACTATATTGTCGCATTTTTGTATTGTGTTATATTGTTCTACTATAAAACAGCTTTCCGGTGTGTTCATGTTATCACTCGCATCTGACCCTGACCTCGACAGACTGAACAGAAGAAATTAACCAGAGAAGAGTTCCATGTCAAAGAAGGCGGAGCCTCAGAGCCACACCTGCTGTACCGGTTACGTCAGGGATGGGCATCTTTGGTCAGGGAGGGCCACTGTACTGCAGAGTTTAGCTCCAACCCTGATGAAACACACCTGAACAAGCTAATCAATGTCTCCAGAACTACTAGAAAGCTTTTATCTGCTAAACTCTGCAGAACAGTGGCCCTCCAGGACTGAAGTTGCCCATCCCTGTATTACGTCATCGCCATGAACCAAGCTGTTTCGAAAAGCACCAAATGAACTATATTTGAAATGATGTCACATCAGTTCGTTCTTTGATTTTGCTTTAAGTATATCAGGGCTTTAATGCAAAAGCAACCACAAATAAGCACAGCACAATTCGCAAGTAATCAAGTAACATCCATTCGTTCACCACACAAATAAACTGTACCTGGAAGTTTCCTAGAATGGAAATGCCAATGCTAGAGATGAAGCCAAGCACCAGACCGGCTGTATTTAAATGAGACGCACGACCCAAATCATGGATCTGTTGAAATCTGATTGTGACAATCCATAGAGCTAAAGAAAGAAAAAGAAGTCACACAGAAGGTACAGTACAGTACGCCTTTTCCTTTTCAAAACGAGATGAAAGGACTCACCCAACACACAGCAAATGTTGCAGATCTGAGAAAACAGGCAGCTCTGGGGGCTGTATGAGCCACACGTGCTGGAGGAAGCAATATTCATGGATTTTCAATGTTATACTTTCAAAACCCCATGCATTTATACATTTCTGGCTCTGGAACGTCTTACAGACACTGTAAGTTAATACCAGAGTAAATCATTTGGTATTAGCAAGAAGCTTCTTTATATAGACAGCATACCGATTTGAATCAGGAATGATTTTTGCTAATTCAGAAAGATTCAACAATTCAACACAGTTTTCTCAACATTAAGACTTTGATGATTGATGAGTTGTCACCTCATTAGAACGAATGACCATCATCACATCCAAATATGGTTTAATGAAATGGATGTCACTGACAATAACGGCTAAGCCGTGAGGACATTTTAGATAGGATTGTAAGATCAGTCAATTGAACAAAATGATGAAAGATTTAAGCCATGATAACAGTACATGCTCTTTGTACTTGGAGGCCTAAATGAGATTTGTAATTTGTGCTTCATAAAAGTAATCAAGTAAGAGTACCAAGAATTCAGTTTAAAACAAATTCCTAACAAAATAATACTTAAGCTTAGTCAAGTACAACTCAACTTTAAGGTAGGCATACATACCTGATGTAAGGGAATTCTTCAGTTATATTAACAGTGTTATTGGACACTGCTATGGCATACCTGCACACAAACAAGTGCAGAAAGGGTCAAATTAAAACAAAACAAAGAGAATTTTATAAAGAGTGAGTGAAACTGAAAGAAATACTCACACAACCCAAAGCCCAATTGTTCCAAACACTGCCAGACTGACAGGAAGTAACGCCCACGCCCACATGACGGACCAATCAGATCACCTGTAGATAGACCATGTGACTCTTACATATTATGAGTTCACATTTATTAGCACGTATAAATTATAACTCTCCTCATCACAGTGACCAAAGGAACATTCCAATAACCTTGTATTATTTGTGAAAAGATAACTAGAGACTTGGAACAGCTTCAACACATGCTCTTCTCATTTTTATCAGTGTTGGGGGTAACGAGTTACAAAGTAACGGATTACAGTAACGATATTACTTTTTGGGGTAACGAAGTAAAGTAACGCATTACACTAATAATATTGGTAACTAGCCTACACTACTTTACTAGACTATAGGAACGCGCTTTCCTGCGTTACCCAAGCCGTGTTTGCCTGTGTGTAAAGTTCTGTCTGTTTAAGTGGTGCGTGCACGCGTGTGCCTGTATGTGTGCCGTTGCCATACAGATCGATTGGACGTAGCTGCTGGAGCGGGAAATGGAAACGGAGACAGGGGGTTTCGGCAGGCCCGGCGCCACGAGGGGGCAAAAGGGGGCATATGCCCCCTCAGATCTGATTTGTGCCCCCTCAGTTTCAATTTGTCCCCTTTCACCCGATCGATTTTAACTTTTTTTAACGTGTACGATAACACCGGTGTGATGAGAACGTTCAATACGCTAAATTCAAACCTGCTTTCCCGCTGCTGCCGCTGAGCCAGAGATTGACGCGCTCTGTGCTTTTCATATTTCACAACTAAGTTTTCAACCACATGTTTATTTGAGGTTTCAGACTTTTGAATGAGGACTAGGCTATACATAAAAAAGACTTATAGTTTGTTAAATGCTGATTCCATACACTCATATGGAAGCTGCGATAATCCTTTAAGTTTACTCTCTTATCCCAGTTCACCAGCCACTTACGTTTATTTCGGGAAAAATTGATGAATTTATGTAATGTAAATCCGACAGATCCTCTGTTTTATCAACTAGCATGATCATTATAAAGGTATTTAAACAAAGCACATTCACTTCCACATATATGACAATCGGAAAATATCATATAATTCATGATATAGCCTAGTTAACACGTTTGTAAATATTTTAAATAAAAAAGGAAAAACAAAATAAACGCGATACCTGTATGACGCGTCGCCAAGGAATGAATGTAAAATAATGTTCTAAAAAACAGGGTTTCCCAAACGGGGGTTCGCGAGGGAATTGCAAGTTGATGACAAGCAATTAATTAAATTATAATTAAATCATTACAAATCAAACAAATAGACTAAATAATAATCAAATAAAAAAAATCTAAATTTGGCAACAAAACTTAATATTTTATTTCTTTATTTTTCTTTATCTGTGTTTTGAAACTTGTGTGTTGACACCATTTTAAAATGACCCCACCATAGCCTTCTTTATTCTGTTGTTTCTGGATTTTACGGTGAGGCATATATATATGTTCATATTGTTCTTTCATATGGTTCAATATTCATACAATAAACTCTATGCAGAAAGGTTAAGTGATGATAGGGCTATGATGTTTGTCCATGTATCTACACGGTAAATTAAGAAAAAGGAAAGTAAAGTAATAAGTAGTGAAGTTACTTTTCAAATGCAGTAACTAGTAAAGTAATCTCATTACAATTTACAGAAGTAACTAGTAACTAATTACATTTTTTGAGTAACTACCCCAACACTGATTTTTATTTTATTATCCCTTTGCATATACAGCATCACACACCATTCACCCATTGCCCCCTAGTGCCTATATGCTGGAACTACATAACACATCAACTTGAATATAAAAAACCTAATGGTGTCTTCATCGGCTAAAAACATTGTGAGACAGTTTTAAAAGCATAGGCCTACACAATACACGTCACAGGAAGTGCACAGGGAAATACCATGGCATTCAGTCATTGCCAACCTACTGCACTGAACTAAAACTTATCATTTTTATTCAGCTTAATTCACCTTTGGTTGTTTGCAGAAATAAAGATGTGGCCAAACCAATAGCATTATCAAGACACATTATAAATGATCCCAAATCACATTTAGCTTTAAATTAAACATCTCATACATTTTATATAAATAAATATTTCACATATTTCAGATGAATACAAATCCACATATTATATACATTTATATATGAAACAATATATGACAATATAGCTTTCATAAGTGTCTACTAATACTCTGAGCATTCCTCTCAATAACAAAAACGCACAACAAAAATGAAAAAACAGTTAAGAAAGCAGTCTGATCATAGCGATATGTTTGCACAAGCTCTGCAATTCAGCATCCCAATAGTCACGTCACATATTTATTTATATAGCACTTTATAAAACAGATTGAGAACCTGGCAATCAGAGATAAACAGAGTTAGCCACTATCTGCTTAGATTTTTACAACCCTACCAGTAGGCTATAAGTTATCACAGAACCAGCAAGTTTAAAGGATTAGTCCACTTTTAAATAAACTTTTCCTGATAATTTACTCACCCCATTGAAGTCCACTATAAGGAGAATAATCCTGGAATGTTTTCATCAAAAACTTTAATTTCTTTTCGACTGAAGAAAGAAAGACATGGACATCTTGGATGACATGGGGGTGAGTAAATTATCAGGAAAAGTTTATTTAAAAGTGGACTAATCCTTTAAGGGAAAGTAAAATTTTTCTCCACACACCAGTTCTGGTTACAGTGGTGTTGAATTTTATTCTGTACAACCATCTGAAGAACAGAAAATTAAAGTGTCTCCTTACTTTTCTGACAGTTAAAACCCCAAAACCAAATTCTCTTTCAGCAATTTTCCAAGCTGTACGCCTGACAGTTTTTCTTCGAATGGCAAAGACTGGTATGCATATATTGATATACAGTTTACTGCTTCACTGGAAATTAATATTACCGTCTGTTTCTCATGTATTATTTTTTCAGGCCAGCAAAGTAGAATGACATTCCCCTTCAAGCTTTGGTTCCTCTCAGGGTCTTTTCCATACCATCTATAACTACAGACATTTAAAATCCTCTAAAACTGTTTTCATGACAATTATAAGAAAATAATCTGAATTCAGAGAACAAATGCAAAGCATTAGACTGAGGTACCAAAGGATTTCTTAAACCAGCATTGAGATGACAAACCTACAACCACTACTGTATGTCAACCACTACTGCATTTAAATACAATAACAGAAAGGACAAACAAACAAACAATAACTCCTCAATCAGTATGAAAAATCTCACTGTAAGTCTTAAAAAACTTGTTATTCTTATTATTATCAATGAGTTTAAGAGATTTCACAACAAGCAAAATCTCAGCAAGAAAGACATCAAATCTAGGCAAAGTCTTGAGAAATTTGTTTTTGTGACAAAAAAATGTACAATGCAACACAAAAAAATTGACAACAAAATCGACAGCATGGTCACAACCGGAAAAATATACAAATATATATCTTTCAGCGAAAATTTTAAATCATATTTTATAAAGGAAGACAAATAATAACTTAAGTCCTCCCAAAGAGATTTAACATGATTGCAATGGTAGAATAAATTAAGTAAAGTTTCTTCCTCAACTTTGCAGAATACACATAAATTAGAAAGATCAAAGAAAGAAGCAATTTGGGAGTTTGTTAGGTAGACATTATGTAAAATTTTATTTTATTGGAAATGCAAAATTTTTCAGGGAGTAACCATGCTTTCTTCCAATGAATTTTGTGAAAAAAAAATGTTCCAGAAAAATTTGCATCTAGGAGATGTACAGTGAATAATGTAACACTCGCTTTATATATCTACTGTTACATTTTTTATCAAGAAGACAAACACCATCCAATAAAAGTTTAGGCATAACTGTTTTTCTCTCGTTAAAGCAAAGTCATGAGATTCATTCAACTATTTTTACAAAAGAAAAGACAACACAACCATCATGAGATTTTAGCCACAAATAGCTTTAAAACCTGTTAACAAAATCTTCAATTTAAGAAAAGAAAATAAGAGTGGTGAGAAGTTTAACTTTAAGGAAAGAGCAGGCATCAAAGTCAGCAAAAGAAGTTGAAAAATTAACATAAGATACACATGTAAACACCATTCTAAAGTTTGGGTCAGTAAGATATTTTTTTATTTTATTTTTTTTATTAATACTTTCATTCAGCAAGTATGTGTTCAATTCAAAAGTGACAGCAAGACTTTACATTGTCACAAAAAACTTTTTTAAATAAATGCTGTTCTTTTGAAACCTGAAAAACATTAAGCAGCACAGATGTTTTGACAATAATAAGAAATGTTTCTTGATCATCAAATCATAATATTAGAATGATTTCTGAAGGATCATGTGACACTGAAGATGCTGAAAATTCAGCTTTGCCATCACAGGAATAAATTATATTAAATATATATTATATATATATATATTTAGCCTATATATTTAAATAAAAAACAGTTATTTTAAATTGTAATTATATTTCACAAATATTACTTTATCACTGAATTTACAATTATTTATTTAGCTAGCAGACGCTTCAAATTGGGATCAAATAAATACTGCCCCGGTGAGCGTAAGAAACTTTCAAAAACATAAAATAAAATAAAAAATCTTACCAAAGTTACCCAAACTTTTGTAGCATAATATTAAAAAAATAACTGTCAAAGTGTAAACGAGAACCTCTGACTTACCGCTCTCTGACAACACTTGCTGCTTATGTATAACTCAGTCAGAAACTTACACTCAGCACACCTGCTCGTTAATGCGAATATCCAGTATAAATGCGTACAGATTTGGCCTTGTGTGCAAAGTAAACCAAGCGTCAAAATGTGACGAAATATGATCTAAGAAGTAACTCTTATCATGGGATGATTTGAGTATCCGCGGGCAAATTAATCAGCGAAATACGAGGAGATTCGCCAGACTTGTTCAAGCTGACGGTATAGTAAACGTCCAACAGGTTTCAAACCTTTGTGACTATGGACTTTGCGCCAGCATAATTTATTTATAACTGCACGAGTCACGACTAGCGTGAGTCGTTTAGAGGCTTGTGTGCTTTAGTTCAAACACTATTTGCTCTATCTTCACGTTTTTACACCCACAGTCATGAAGAATTGTTAGTGACACCATATCACTTACATATAAGTGGATAATCTGTTGGTGTCCTCCCTCTTTATTTTTATTATACAGCTAGTTAAAACATTTATTGCCATGGTAAAGACCTTTTGCACATTTAAATAGTGTCATTGTTATTACTTAACACCACATGTAGCCTACAGGTGTTGGACAATTAAACGGAGAACATCTCATTTTAGACCACAGTAATTTATTAATATGGTGTAGGGCCTCCTTTTGCAGCCATTACAACATGAGTTTGTCTTGGGAATGACAGATACAAGTCCTTCACATTGGCCATTCCTCTTTCAGAACAGTGGCCAGGTCACTATGTGATGCTGGTGGAGGAAAACATTTTCTGACTTGCATCTCCAAACCCCAAAGTGGCTCAGAAATATTTAGCTCTGGTGACTGTGCAGAACTTGGAAATGCTCAACTTCACTTTCATATTCATCAAATCATTCTGTCACGAGTCTTGCTGTGTGTATTGGTGCATTATCATGCTGATACACGGCACCCTCTTCAGGGTACAATGTTTGAACCATTAGGTGCACATGGTCCTCCAGAATGATTCGGTAGTTCAGCAGTGGATCAAGCACAGCACAGTTATCCCTACAGTATCCCCCAAAGTATTCCCTACTGTGCTTAATGCCATGATATTGCAGCCCAAATCATCACTGATCCACCCTGTTCTTCACTCCGGGCAGCAACAGTATGGGTGTTGAGCCTCTTTGGGGCTTCTCCACACCGTAACTCCCACGGATGTGGGAAAGACAGTGAAGATGGACTCGTCAGAGAACAATACATGTTTCACATGGTCAATAGTCCAAGATTTCCTCTGCTGGCAGCATTAAAATCAATGTTTGGCATTGGCTCGAGTGACCAAAGGTTTGGCTATAGCAGCCTGACTATGAATATTGACTCCCGACAAACAGTTTTGGTAGAAACAGGAGAGTCCAGGTGCGCATTGAATTCTGTCGTGATTTGGCCAGATGTTTTGCTTCTTGGATACAATCAGTACCTGGACATCCCTTTCAGACAGCTTCCTCTTGTGTCGTCAGTTACTCCTGTTGAATGTGGTTCGTCCGATGTGGTGGTATGCCCACATTACCCTGAATACCATAGCTCTCCATACACCACAAAGACTTGTTGTCCTGGTCACAGATGAGGCTGCGAGACGTGCACAAACAATTTGTTCTCTTTTGAACTCTGATATGTCTCCGGTTATGAAGACTCATTAGGCCCATCACCCGTTACCTCACCCCAGCTTCTCAAATGTATGCCTGTCCAACAATATAGAAACATTTAAGGGTTAAGAGTTACATAATAAACATAATGAAGGGATAGTTCACCCAAAAATGAAAATTCTGACATCATTTACTCACCCTCAAATTGTTCCAAACCTGTATAAGTTTGTTTCTTCTGCTGAACACACACACACACACACACACACACAAAAAAAGATATTTTGAAGAATGTCTGTAACCAAACAGCTGACGGGAACCATTGACTTCCATAGTATTTATTTTTTTTGTCCATAATATGGAAGTCAATGGGTCCCATCAGCTGTTTGGTTACATTCTTCAAAATATCTTCTATTCCTTTTAAATCAGTCAAATTTAAACTATTTAAAACACTAATATCCAGCAAAGTTCCTCTAGATAGGGAATTTGAATGTAATTTTTTTATTTTTTTTTTATTTGAGATAATTGTGTAAATTTGTCAATACAAGAGCAAAGGCCAAAGTGTTTGTCAGCAGGTTGATGCATCAATATTACTACACATCTGATGTATGAGAACTACATGTTGTCAAAATGCCACATAAAAGAGCACACGAAAAGTTAAACAGCTAGACATTTATTAATTGTCATACAGTTCTGATGTGTCAGTCACAGAGTCGCACGTGTCTCAAAGCTCTAGTTCAATCTTCACGTCCATTTTACTTTTGTATGGGTCTAGAACAGGCCTGACCTCCTCAGACAAAAACCTTGTAACCTGAGAGAGAGAGGGAGTGAATGGAAGGGTATTACAGCCAACCTCATTATTAAACCACTGAGTAAATCATGTGATGAATATTAATAGGATAGTAGTAGTATGTCTAGGTACGTCTAGGCTGAATGCGTGTACCTGTTGTGGGGCTCGGCCGATGAAGGTTTTGGGATCCAGTAAGGCGTCCAGCTGTCCTAGTATGGGGGTGAAATATGGATCAGCCTGAACCCGAGCCAGTAGGTCATTATCTCCCCCTTCCTGTTTGACCACGGCCGCAGCTTGCTGGGAAAGCACACGGATCTTCTCATGGCAGTCCTGAGGGTGTTTTTAGTACAGACAAGGATGTTAGTTATAGGTAAAAGGCAATATAAACATCTGCTTTGCTCACAAAAAGAATATTTACAGCAAGCAATTTATTCAAACATCTTGGGGTTGATTTGCCAAAGCAATTTGCAATTTTAATTACAAGACAAGATCTTTATTATTTGCTGATTGTTCAGACCTGTCTGTTTCCTCCAGCTTTCACCATGGCCATGATGATGTTTTCAGTAGCCATGAAGGGCAGCTCATGACGGATATGCCTCTCGATCACCTATAAAAGAGAGATGTATGACATTGGAGTTGCGTAAGCTTAGGTGAGAGTAGACACCTCTCGTGGTTCAAACAAATAGGGCTGGACAACAAACTCAAGCTCCTCCGACATTTCTCTTTATAAATTCTCATTTTAGACTTCTAATTCATGCCCGGTGTGTTGTTTTGCTCCATCTTCCGCTTCCGCATTTGTCAATAAATCACGGATCAGAGGTCAATCTTCCGCCAGAACTAGACTTGTGTACGGCCATTGCTGAAAGCCAGTTATTATAGTTTATGAAGTTTTAAATGTGGATACAAAAACCCATTGCGTCGCATCAGAAGGCCTTTATTAACCCCCTGGAGCCGTATGGATTACTTCTATGATGGATGGATGCACTTATTTGGGCTTCAAAATCTCGAGTGCCATTATAAAGCCATGATATTTTTAATGTAACTCCAACTGTGTTTGTCTGAAAGAAGAAAGTCATTTACACCTAGGATGGCTTGAGCGTGAGTAAAGCTTGGGGTAACTTTCATTTTTGGGTGAACTATAATTACCAACCCTGATAAATAACTTTTTAAAATATTTGTTGAAAAGAGATGTGTACTGAGAGTTGCACACACACACCTTAGGATACACCACCAGCCCTTCAGTGATGTTCTGCAGAGTGCTGAGGATGATGTCAGCTGTGAGGAAGGACTCGGGCAATGAGATCCTCCTAAATAAGCAAAAAATAGTTGAGACAGGATGTTGGTGAGAGCCTAAAGTTATGTCTTCACAGAGCCAAAATGGTGCAGTGCCACATCATATTGTCAGACAACAGATGTCGTAACAGTGCCTGTTAGCGCTGTCGTCCAGGGTTCTTTCCAGCCACTGCACTGATGCAGTTTGCAGAGGGTCTGACACCAGCGCCATCAGGTGGCGAGCAAGACTACAGCAGCGCTCAGCACGCATGGGGTTTCTCTTGTACGGCATGGCACTGGAACCTAGAAACAGAGGAAACCATGACAGATCAAAGGCTGATTTAAAATATTATCAAAATTCTGTCTCACATACAAACTCACCAATCTGCTCTTTCTCAAACGGCTCCTCGATCTCTTTCAGATTAGCCAACAGACGAATATCAGTGCAAATCTACAACAAAAAGTTGAGAAAACAAAAACAGGTTGTTCTAATCAAACAATTAATGTCAATTACTTTTCTGTGACCATTGTGGTTTGATATAGCAGCTAATTTATAAGTGCATAAAGCTGATCTCAGTTATTCGTGTCTGACCTTGTGTACTGTGGCTCCGAGGCTGGCCAGCACACAGAGTGAGTCGACATCCACCTTACGACTGTACGTCTGACCCGTCACCAAGTATGATCTAGAAAAATGGATGAAGAACTGATTAACCATGTGCACACAAAAACATATACACTGTAAGTCTTTAGCCGACAACATTTAGCATTTAGAAGCAAATTGAAGCATATTTTAAACAACAAAACAGAAATGAAATAGCTTGAGCATACTTTTTAAATCCAGCCATCTCAGTGACCATCTTATCCAACTCCTCCACCTTAAAGAGAAAACAATCAAAAGTCAGTTCAACCATAGAATAAACCACAAAGATATGACGTTATTGGCATTTTTCTCTTCGTGCTACAAAACTGCACAATCCACAAAAAGATGCAATAAACCCCAAATACAATCAATGCTGATATTTTTGGGTAACAATGTCAATAGGACTTAAACCTTAAGTTATAAAATAAGGGGGCATTTATGCAACAATATTTTCAACTAAAAATGTAAAGTTTTTGGGGGTTTTGCCAGTTCATTTACACTACAATGCGTTTTGGGGGACTGAAAATGCAAACTTTTGAAAATGGGTTTCAAAGTCCAAGTTTTTGAAAACGATTCTGTTATCGTCTCCATGTAAACTACAAAAATGCGAATTTGTGAAAATGGTGACAGTCTATAGGCGCATAGTGTTCCTTTACAAAGTGACATCGCCAACTACTGGCCTGGCATTGAATACAGCGATTTTTTTTCGTTTTCACTGAGCCCTGTGAACAGGGGTCATTTTGACAACATTGTCGTCTATTCATGAAACTTTTCGAAAAAGACAAAATCAAATCAAAAATCAAATCAAAGTTTATTTATAGAACACTTTATAAAAACAATAATTTTTTACCAAAGTGCTGTACAAGCAAAACCAGGATAAAATAATTTACACATAACAAAAATAAAAACATTAAACACTAACCAAATCAAAAAACATAAAAAACAGTTCTCATACCGAGTTAAACGGAAAAAAAACCACACAAATTTAAGTTAACTATAACTTCTCATCATGCACCCCGATGGGATATTGCTCAATCAATACTTGGGTGAATCCTTATTCGGTGACATTATTTTCATTTTAATATTCTTTGTGAAAACTTTGCTACATTTTATTAATGATAATTTAATGAATATAAAGTTTAAACATTTATTTGAAAAGGTCTTTAGTGTCACTTTTAATTAATTTAATACCTTGCTGAATAAAATTATTCATTTATTTTAAAAAAAGTTTTTAAAAATTGTACCAACCACAAACTTTTGAAAGGTAGTGTATATAGTATGTATGCTGGAGACAAAGTACACACTACTAAGTATGAAGTAAGCAAGTGTTAAGGCATAAAAATAAAATTCAGCTGTTGAATTTCTTGCAGTTGCGTTCACCTTCTCATGATCCCCCTGGAAGAGCTGCAGGAAGCTGGCCTGAGTGCCTGTGGTTCCTTTGACGCCCCTGAAGCGCAGGTCCTCTCTTGCACGCTGAAAATTTCGCATGTCCATGACCAGATCCTGCAGCCACAGACACGCACGCTTCCCGACAGTAGTCAGCTGAGCTGGTCTGAGAAAAAGATGGGGACGAGGAGAGGGAAAATAAACCCAAAACCAGCCTAGTATTGTTGTATTAAATGAAGAAAAGTTGAAGAGAAGAAATATGAAAAATAAGAGATTTGAAGAAAATTAATAATGTTGTATGGGTTACAAAATGAGTGAATGTTGAAGAGTGATTGAGATGTGTCAGAGATTAGATGGACAGGTCATAAATGAATAGAGGATGGGAAGGAAGAAAAGAAAACGGTAGAAAAGTTCATTTGACATGCACACTCTAAACATGCTCTAATGTCTAAATACTTATTTGTAAGGTTTAGTACACGCACTGAACCTTGACTTTACTCACTGATAGTGGGTGAAGCCTAAAGTCGGCTGGTCAGCGTATTTCTCTGCAAAGTTAGCCAGCCTGTCTATGACACGAGCCAACTGTGGAAGAGAGAACGTTTGAAAACAATAAATACTTTACTGCAGTGGATGGTAATTATGGAGGACTAGGAGTACCAAATTTATGGCTAAAGCATTTTTTTTATTTGCATTTAAAAAATTGCATGATTAAGCTATTATTTTATAACGGCATTTAATAAACATTTTATACGTTAATAAACAATATAACATTAATAAACAATATTAATTTTAATTTTAAATTAAACAGTTTTACACTATTTATTTGTAAAAATAATTTACTTTTTCTAAAGTACATTGATAATTGATTTCTTCACTTTATATTTAAATGGCAATCCTAAGCACCATCATAAGCATCAGCTGTCAATTGTCATAAGCTGGAAAATATCAGAAAGTCAAACCTTGGGTAGCAGAATATCAAATCCATCACGCAGCATTATCAGATCCTACAGATAAAGCACACACACACATTTCAATAAGACCATTTTAAAATTATATACTGACTTTAGAACAACATGCTTTTTCTTATAAGGATTTTGCATGATGCCTTATAATTATATCTTGATTTTAATTGCAACTAAGATTAAAAATGGTTTGAATTCATGTTCGGTTGGCATATTCCCTCTATGGTCACTCTGCTCAGACAATTCCAGCAGCACTTCCACTGAGTCCAGTTAATGGGAACAGATAGTGGTGTGATAATCTTTGCCTCACCGTGTTGTCTCCCACATAACAGGACGTGGCACCCAAGTGGATGATGGGAGCAGCGGTGGGACAGCAATGAGCGAACGTGTGCACATGAGCCATGACATCATGCCTCAACTTCCTCTCTTCCTCTGCAGCCATGACGAAATCAATGTCCTCCGCGTGAGACTCCATCTCGGTCACCTGGGCATCGGTTATGGGGAGACCCAACGCCTGCAGACAGGATATTAGAGCGATAAAGAGATGTATTAAAGTCACGAAGAAACGGAAGTAGTGAAAGATCGTTTCTTCCGTATTATTATGATGTACATCCTAGTTTAACGGAATGAAAAAAGAAATTGCAGGATGGGGACATTTTGATTCAAAAATTACAAGGTCAAATTAAATATATATATATTCCCTCCGTTCACAATATAGCAAAGTCTCTCATAGCTTATTGTTAGGGAAGCACAATATACAAATATCATATTGGTTATTATCATCAGCCAAAATCAGAGATTTCATCAAATTATTGGTATTGTCAGTATTGGATATGTAATTATTAATGCATTCTCATTTATTTTATCTTTTATTTATATTTTTAGCAAATATTACAATGAATATAAATTTTTCATACTTTATGTTTTAAAGTTGTGATATATAACTTGTAGCATTTTAAATAACTGATTTTTTAAAATGTTTTATTTAATTTATAAAATGTAAGTTGATATTCTACTTATTTAATGTTTTAGTTCATTTATTATTCTAAAATTATTACATAAATAAATTTCAAAGTAATTATTTGCTAATTATATCGGCCTGTTACATCCTTATCATTTTACTGAAACATTTCAATAGCGTATTCGTTTCATCTTTAGCATTACACAGAGAGAGGGTAAAGGTCAACCCTCAAGAGTCACTCTCCTGTTACCCTGACATTTATATTACTTATTTTGGAAACACACACTCGTACACTCTTTCCCAGGGCTTCGTCTACTGTTTGTGCCTTAGTGTGTCCCAAGGACTAGATTAATAAAGTTCTGTACCGTGACTTTACTTCTAGAGCAGCTAACAGAAACCTGTCTGTCTCAACCGGTCAGAGGATGACCACCATGTGACCAGACGACTGTGTTCAATTAACATAATAATCAAGCAGACTGCTGCCTTTACTTGGAGTTACTGGGCGATCACAGAATCGTAGTTCTTGATTTCTGTACACACTTCAAACAAACAATCAATGCAAGCCTTCACATGTCAGCAAATTCCACCAGTCCAAACCAGTCAATAATTTGATTTCTAATCAAGTCGACTATTGTTAATCTCAGCAAACTGAATATCTGTTATCTGAATTTGAGAGATCTTTTCTAATACTGATTCCTACATTATCATCTAAACTGCTTATGGTTATGCTTATGGTTTGACAGATTGAGTGACCTTTAACCTGATATATACGGAGCTAGACATGACAGTTAAAAAACAGAAATATACGTTTTATGAACTGAAAAATACAGTACATCAAATTATCATGGCACTTTAATTTTAGACACAGTAATATAGCAATGTTTTGCTTTTTTGGGATCTTACCATAGTAAAGTTATGAATTGAAATACACAGATGAACCATGTACCATATACCATAATTATAGTAGCCATTCAGTATCATGGAAAATCTCAAACTGTCATGTTATTACAATCACCAACCATGCTATAACCACCACTTTTAAGGTACTTTTATGTTTTGTTTTGTTTTTTCTGTTCATGTACAATGGCAGGAGTACCATGGTATTATTGGAAATGGTACACATGGTGCACAAATTTCAGTACTATGATATTACTATTTAATTGAATCAGCGTACCATGGTACCACCATAGTACTTTTTGTATGGGCAAGGTTGTCAGCCTGGTCCACTTATAAAGCATTAAATACTACAGCACAGCTCATGTCCAACCTTTTAAACTATTTTTAGACTAAGAGAGTTGGCAACTTGAGATCTCCACTCACTCAAGGTCAAAAACTTAAGACAGAATCACACTTGGCATTCAGAGGATCACAATAACAACACAAAGCATCAATATAGACAGCCTATAGAAATAAACGCAAGATAAATGTACAGACCTTCTCGGCCTTAGCGAGATAAATCCACAGTTTTCTCCAAGTTGTGAATTTTTTCCTGTCGCTGAAGTTATAAGCCATCTCTTTGCTGGCGTACCGGGACACCAGCGGTGAGCGGTATTTCATGAACTCGTCCCCGGATCCCTCCATGCTAGTGTGGGTTCAGTGAAGCGCCCAGTGCCGCGAACACAAAACTGCACGCGGATATCTCTTGCAAGTTTCCAAGAGAAGGCAAGGCATACAGGATTTACGACAGTTGTTATAGTTTGACGGCACAGAGCATCACGACTTTTAGGCAAAGTGGGCTCTTGACGCCATCTAGTGTTTCTGGTTTTACTGTCACTGCATGGCTCATGTCAAAACAGCAGACCCTCAAGTCTCCTTTGTATAGTGATGCTTGCCTTAAAGGGATAGTTCACCCAAAAATGATCATTTTCCCATAATTTATTCACCTCACCCTCAAGATGCTTGCCTTAAAGGGATAGTTCACCCAAAAATGATCATTTTCTCATCATTTATTCACCTCACCCTCAAGTTGTTCCAAACCTGTATGAGTTTCTTTCTTCTGATGAACACAAAAGAAGGTTGTACAACAGTCCAGAGTTTTTAATCTTCTAATAATTTTTTAGCAAAATGTTATACCCTCCTGAGACCCAGGCATATACCTTTGTCTTCCTTTAGAGGACATTAGGCTATATTTTAGTGAATTTCTTCAAGACTAGATACATGTCACAGTTTTAAGTCTGGATGTCCTGTAAAGAACACATTCAGAGATAACAAATGTTTGGAGGTTTCACCATGACAACTCCTTCTCTTTGGTCTTTAAATATGACATTGCCTGAATGATCAAATTTAACACTCTAATGGAAATATGATCATATTTTGTTATTATCATTAAAATCTGACTAATTTTCAACATGACTTTCAGTTACGAAACAGGGCATCGATTTAATTGGGGACACCAGGACTTACAGCATGTTTATCAGGCATTTTGGGGAGACACAAGTAAAGAAACACATCGATATTCCTATGAAATTTGAGGTATTATTATGAAAATGTTGCCAAGTTATTATTACATTTATTACACTTCTTTTTCATTACATGTTGCCCCAAAGAACACATTATAAGCAGATTAGATGTTTTTGCCTATACATGTATTTTCATGTCTTTTCTTTAAATAACTGAGTTGTGGTGTCCACATAACATAAAATATGAAAAATATATATTTTTTCAGTTTTTTTCTCCATTTATTTTCTTATGCTTCAAACAATCTAATGACTTTTTTTATATATATATAAATATATATATTCACAAAACTTTTTTTTCTGGTTCTCAGGAGGATATTCAGAGCATTTTTGTAAAAACAGATTTTAAGATGAGCACTGAAACTTTGAAACAAACCCTATGAAACTTGAAAGATTAATGTAATGTCCCTTTATTAATTATTATGTTCTGATTTTTTACAATTATTTTTTCATATAAATATTACTGTTCATACTTACAAAACTGCTGTATAATACACTAGTGCTTTCTGCTTTAATGTATGACACTTTTAAAGCATTAGAAGGAAGAAAAGCTGTCCAGTGTTTGCTTTACTTGCTCTAGTATTTCAATGCTGCTATGTTTAGGTCATTCTGCAGAATCAGGTAGGCAGGGCTAAACTGGAAACTTCCATCTTTTCATTGGTCTAATGACAGCTTTTGCTCCACCCCAAACTCAACACTACACAATGAAAAAATAGGAAACCACTCCACAGTTATTATGTTACTACCTAAGAATTGTGGGAGGTTGCTTACCGTATCATATTTGTCAAACTCAGCCCACTTACTCATAAAATTAATCACAAACCACTTTTTTTTTTTTCTTACAGCCCTCTGCTCTCTACTTGCCTCTTTCAGCAGCTCGTCCTGCTTGTATCATCTCATGAGGGGAAAGAAAGTGAAAAAGAAGCAAAGAGAAAGGTTGTGAGGGGGTTGTATGATCCGAAAATCAGTGGGAGAGGGAGCAAAATAGAGTAGGAGGGAGATAAGAGGGGAGAAAGCCATGTTTTGAGCACAGGCAACTGGCTGCTGAGACAAAACAGCAAGAGAGAGAGAGAGAGAAAAAAAAGAGGGAGAAAGAGAGCGAGAGCAGGAGGCAACGGACCAGCTAGACACAAGATGGCTACGGTCTCTTCTGATTTAAATGCTGGTAAGTGACATTAAACTCTAACTTCATTCTTATGTCAGACAATCTTCCACTTTCAAATCCCACCTACACAGACAGCTGACTCACTTCCCCTCTGCATTACATGTGCTTCCTATGACTCTGGGGCTTTCTAATGCAGACAGGAGAGTCTCGGCTGTTGATCAGTTTGCCATCATACAAAAGCAGATGCCCACATAAATGTTATTGAACCTGATCTTGGTTCAGCATTAGAATGAGATCCTAAGGCTAACGGTTAGGGTTACTTAGTAGAGGATGGAGACAAGCTGTTGAAACTGATGCAGCACTATTATCAAAGATTTGACAGAAACCTGTCTTACCTGTCAAATGTAAGTGTTTTAGATTACAATCACAAGACTGATTACGGTTAAGGTTATTTAGTGAAGGACTACATGCACCAGTTTTCAATTTATATACTCCAGCAGTCATCAGCAGGTTACAAGGATATAGTTGTAAATGCTCTGGGGTTTCTCAGAATGGCGGTGTGGACAAATGGGTGTTGTGGGTGTAGTCTGCATGGACTGAACTGCAAGTAGTTTTGATCACCTGCAATATAATTTTCGCTTTTATCTCTATCTCTCAAAAGCAGAAGGATCCTCTCCACCCATGCGACGTCTACTGTTGCTGGGGTTCCAGGGTTCTGGTAAGACCTCGACACTGAATACCATCTTGAGCCAAGAGAAAAACCCATCTGACAATTCCCAAACAGACCAACAACAATGGGTAGACATACTCACCTGGCGACTGTTAATCATTGACACCCCTGGATGGAATCTGAAAACCGAAGACACAACTGAAGAGACGGACTCAGAGAACCAGCAGTCCATCATTGATCAATGTTCTCCTGGCCCCCATGCCCTGCTGCTGGTGGTACCCATCGGAGTTCCATTCACCGAACACCACTGGCAAGGTCTTTGGTCCCGAGTTAGGGCACTGGGAGCAGGAATATGGAGGCACACCATGGTTTTGTTCACCTGTGCGGACCAGTTGCAGCAGGACAAAGGTGTGGAGGAATTTATTGTGGATGGTGGGGCAGCACTGCAAAGGCTGGTGCAGAGGTGTGGCTGCAGGTACCATGCCTTGGACAACACCTGCTCAGACAAAAGTGCTCAAGTTGCAGAGCTTTTACAAAAAGTGGAGGAAATGGTTCAGGAGAATCAAGGCTGGTTCTTTGAAATGGTGAGGCCAAGCCTTGGATTCGATAATGAAGAGATTGAAAAGGAAAGAGAAGAGGATAGAGTCTCAGAAGTGGAGAGGACAGCAGCAATGTTTAGATCTCCACCAAGAGGTGAGTTTATTTCTGATTCATTCTCTTGTACCTTTGTTTTGCTATACCTTTACAGAATGTCTCCTTAGAACATGCAAAGTGCATTTTCATCATGTGAACTTCCTTTTAGCAATCTCTTTCTTTTTAACAGAGTTACGGGTTCTGTTAGTAGGCTGGCGTGGAGCAGGAAAGAGCTCTGCAGGTAACCTTCTACTGGGCTGTCCTGTGTTTGAATCGGGACGTCCCACTGAGGTATCTGTCCGTCGCCAAGCATTGGTTGCTGGTCGGCGCCTCACAGTTGTTGACACACCAGGTTGGGATTGGTTCTCCGTCCAGCGCACACCCAGCAACATTCGAAAAGAAATCAAACAGGGGGCAGGGCTTCTCCATCCTGGCCCACATGCGCTCTTACTGGTTATCCCTGTGGTCTCGACCCTCACTCCCAAAAAGAGGCAGGCCCTCAAGAGCCATTTGGAAATGTTTGGCGAGGAGGCGTGTCTTCACACACTGGTGCTGTTTTCATGTGGCGATTGGCTGTATGGCACATCAATCGAGGATCACATCCAGCGGGATGGAGGTGAGCTGCTGAAATTGATGCAGCATTGCTGGAACTGTTATCATGTGCTGGACTGTACTAAAGCTAACAAGGATAGGACGCAGGTGACTGAACTATTGCAGAAAATAGAGGAAATGGTGGCAGAGAATGGACAGACACCTTTCTTACCTGTCAAATGTAAGTGTTTTGCATCTTATACTATTATTATTGCTGGTTTTCACATCAGGTTATGTATTCAGTTGTTCAAATGAATATTTATCATATGTAAAAACCTGATCATTGCATCCTTGTTTTACAGTAAATCAAGAACTAGATGAGGAGGAAACGGGTGGAAGATGCATTCTACAGTGAAATATAAGGCAACAAAACTTCCATTCAGTTTGTTTGTCATCCTGATAGAATGCAAACTGAATTTGAACTAGACATTCTACTGCTTTTTAACTTCATTGTCAGTCTGTTGACACTATCATACATCAGACTTACAACCTACATTTCTGGCTTCTTGAGCAATGTTAAGATTTAGTCACAAGATTTTCATAAACTTTGAAATTAAGAACATTCACCTTTGTTAGAAGCACGTAGCACTTTCTAATGACAAAATCTTTACATAAACTTTTTTGTTTTTTGTAATCCTGTGAGCTAGAGACTACAAATAACAGTAGGCCTACTCAAATATTGATACTATCGCCAAAAGCATGCAAAAATTTCAGAGGTGATTATTTTTAAGTGTTATGTAAAATGCATGGTGGAAACAAACAGACCAAATTACAATTCATTTCCGGCAGGACTCTCATACCTGGTATTTACACAACCTCATTGTGCACATTCAAACAGTGTCATATAATATTTAGTAAAACTCCATTTCACAAAGCTAGAATATTGCTTGTGTGTAGTTTGAATGTACTCACTCTATTATAAGTCTAAATACATTGGGATTATGTGCACCTGGATTCTTGAATATACAGTTGTTCTACAGACTGAACTGAATGTGCCATTGAGCAATTGAGCACCTTAAGAACATTCGGGGGGGTTGTAATGAATTTGATATTAGAAACTAAGAAGGACATATCATATTTAGGGTTGTGATGACAGCATTATATTCTACCTAAACATTTACCAAAATGTGTTGAGCATTCAGGGCATGGCTGTTACTATTGCAGAGTAATATTTATCTTGTCCGCAAATATTTGACACACTATGAGAACATACCATGAAACCCCAATTGCATGGGCAACCATATCAGCCTCAAATGCGACTTTAAACTGGTTTGACTGAAGACACTGATGACTAAAGAGTTTATCTTTTGTATGCTTTTCACTTCATATTAATAAAGAATTATTTTGCACATCGAGAGTGGTTTTTGTCAAATTCAGCTTCGAGTTTGAATTTCCTCAATCTCGATTTGTGAAATCTTACAAAACAAAGAGAACTCCATTTATTTTTCTGCCAGCCATACATGCAGTTGTCCTTGGTCATGAACAGTGGGGTTATGCTATTAGTGGAACTTGCTTTGAACTAAACAGGCTAAATTAACTACCTATAATGACCTATACTTATAGAGGTAGTGATTTTGTCATATAACCAATTTCATAAAATACTAAAACTAATTTCTGCCCCCATTTCATAATTAAGAGATTAAACATGCAAATGTCTTTTTAAATGTTTATTTAAAAAAACATTCAAGCTATCTGATTAACAGTGAAAGGCCCATACTACTACAAAATATTGAGTTCTATACAGAAGTTAATAAATGCACATCATCTGAATAGACAGTAGTACATTTTAAATACTAAGCATTTGTACAGCACAATTTCAATTGGAAAATTTCAAGACAAAGATCATCAATAGACAATGCACTTCTATAATACTGTGCATACAAATGGATACACAAGATAGAATAAATACACTAGTAAAAGAATATCAAGCTTTGCTGACATTCTAAAATGAAGCGTTTCTACTTAGACACTGGGGAAGAATCAAAACAGTTATTTATTCAACCCTTCATAAAATACTTTCTTTTAGAACCAACATTCCTAGTATTTTGCACTTCAGGCTATGCTGAAACCGTCCATTTCTCTCAGCTTCAAGCCTCTGTGTCCATTTTATTCTATGACCTCACACTTTTGCTCTCTCTTGCCCTCTTGACTTCTTCCATTAGCTCTTTAAGGTACTGGATCTCTTTAGCTATGGACTCTGCTTTTTCCACCAGCTCTTGATTCCTCTCCTCAAGGACTGTACACTCTGACTGGAGGGAATCTTGCTCTGCACGCTTTTTCTGTCTGTAGCGGGTTGCCGCAGTCTTGTTCTGCTCCATTTTCTTCAGCTTTTTCTTCTCAACCACAACCTTTGAGCCACTGACTGACTTCACTCTTCCTGCGAGGGTAGGCGACACTGACTGCTGATTTTGGGTGGGCTTAGAATCAGGTGTGGGGTAGGGCTTCACCCTAGAAGACTGAGACTGGGGAGAGGTTTGGGTTTGTGGATCGGGGGAAGTTGAACTTGGGGAATTCTCCACAACCACCTCACCTGGATGGGTAACCATCGCATTAACCTCCTCTTTGGGAGAAAGTACAAGAACGATGCGGGTAGGGGAGAGGGACAGGACAATTTTGGGCACCCGCATCTCGACAGGGGATGGACTCTGCACTTCAGCTATGTCCACCTCGCAACCAAGCTCTAGAGTATCAGTAGGGGACTCGGGTGGAAGGATGGAAGGTGATGGGACTGGGGAGGCCGGTTCAGACTTTATCTCAAACTCAGCCTGGGGCTCAGGGACCACAGAGGAGGAATCTGACAATTCACAGGGTGATGAGGGAATGAAAGGAGTAGCAACTGGAGTATTCAAAGTAAATGAAAGGTTGGAAAGTTGATTGATTTCAGGGACAGACACTGTTAGAGAGGGTGAAGGCGTATCGTCAGAAGCTACAGACTGTGACTCCAGGGAAGCGATGAGCTCCTCGGGAGAACTGGGTGGATCCTCAGAATCATAGGAGCCAATGAAAGACTCCAGATCAAACTCACTCAAATCAATTCGCTCCGTCATCCAATCCATTTCACTGAACGAATTATCTGAAAAGGAAAAAAATGCTAAATATGATGATTGCATGCTTAAAATATTAATATGCTGAAAGTAGAGCACTTGTAAGTACACTTGAAATTACTTGCTACACCTCACCTTTGCCACTGTCTGCACCATGATTATCTAGGCACAGCTCAACTGAGGGGAACCAGGACAGGGACAGCTGATTGAGCCCAGTCTTCTCCCCCCTCTGAGTGGAGGGAGGAGTGCAGGGTGGTGAGAGAGAGGGAAGTGGAGAGGAAGAGAAAGATGAGAGGGGCGATTCAGCGCCTCCGAGAGGAAGAACCTCCTCATCTTTATCTAGGAGGGACCCCAGAGGGTCAGCCATCTGTGATGATGGGTCCCAAAAAAGGACCTCCATATCGTCCTGGCCAAACCGTGAGCTCATCAAAGACATGGCTGTCTATTTCAAGTGGTATCAACGAGTCTTCTACTGAGAATTCGAATAATTTCGTGCTGTCAGGTACAGCAAAGATCAGAGTTGCCACAAAGGACCTGCAAACAGATATTAAAAGTGGTTAATCACTTATATAACAATTTCACAAATGTAAACAATGGTACTTTGCAAAGAAAAAAGAAAAAAAGCCTCAGTTATTCCTGACTCCCAATGACGTAATCTGCCAACACCCTGCCCATATATGGCATCTACCACGTGACATTCTTTATCACTTAGTGTCAGCAGACTGGCTTCCATTCTAAAATCTCAACCCCAGTTAAAACGGAGACAAAATTGCATTTTATAAGATCCTAAAGTTAGTTGATTAAGGTAAAATGTACTACGCTGTTCTATTTTTGTGTCAAGGTGGATAAAGACTCCGCCATTTCAGGGACTAGCCGCTCCCTTTTCAGGAACGTACGCCATTTTATAAAGAGCACGCGGTGACAAAGAAACGTCAATTAAACTGTCTCACTCCTGTTTGTTTCGAGTTCAACATATTCAGGCGTGTTGGAGATATATTCACTATACAAAATACAAACATCATAGTACGTTTTAAAACAGAAATGACTAAAAACTCATCGACTGATGTTGTCACTGTCGGCCAGACATATGGCGCTAAGCTCGAGACGCTGGTCATGCCAATTTCTATTATCTATTAAAACTCACAAATCCACAATATACATTAAAGTCACATACCTGAAGACATTAACGGCCATAATAAGGCTTAATTATTTAATGGTACACAAACGCCCAGCCGGGTGGGTGAGACGACGTGACATTTTAAGACAAAAACAATTAAAAATATACTTACGCCATTTTGATATAAATGTACTGAGCCAGTGCACTATGTTGATGCACTGAGGAGTTTGCGCGCTGTCTACAGGCTGCAGTTCACACGGCCATTTCGGCGGAGAGCAGAATCGCTCGAGTATCAACAAACAATCAGCTGCGAGAGAAGAAGATCTGCAGATGATGACGTCGAGCTCATGTTTATATAGCGCCGCAGTGCCGCTCAGACATATCCTTCCGCCAGGGCGTTTTACACTGTGTTACTGGGCGCAGGCAGCATATAGACCCATCACTTTTAGTCAATTTGTATCATTATGAATAGGAAAAATAACTAAACACTGTTATTTTGTGATTTGCCTACTTCTTTTTGTTAATCTAAAATGGGGAAAAGGGGAAAGTATGGTATTAGGCTAGGACTCTGACAATGACATTAGCATTATCTGTCAGTCGATAGATTGACAAACAAATGTGTTGTGAGCACAAAGTCTATCAAAACAAACATTTGAGGGAACGTTATATTTCCCAGATGTGGTGTTGGGTTTATCTCCCTCTGCTGGACGAGAACTAGACTACAGGGGGAGTTTTGCCTCGGTTGTTTTTACGGGAATTATTGTTATGGAAAAAAGACAACGGAAAGAAAAGACCGTTGCTCTTGCTGACGGCAAAACCGAATAAAGAGACGAAATAGGTTGTAGTAAACAGGAAGGACAAGCTGTAGTCTGTTTAGTGGTCCTATTTCAGAGAATTGCTTAGAAATTCAACACAGAAAGATAGATAATATAAGACAACTCACATCTTGAATGTATGTATGTATTAATTTATTTTCCACAGAGTTATATTTAAAAACAAAACGTCCTTATTATTTGTTTTGACAAAATCCCAGCTAATCAAACAATTAAATTAGGCATTGTGCAAACATTTGACCATTTCTTTCAACATAAAAAGCACAATAATTAATAAAAAAAAAAACACCATGTTCTAATCAAACTCTCTGTACAATAAATATCAACCAAGATCAAAGATCATAATTAAACCTGACACATCAACACAGACATAAAAGAGTGTATTATTGCAACAGGCAAATGTATTCAAAAAAATATTTTGGTCTAGTTGGTGGTTCGGAGGCCGTAACATGTGGTCGCATTCTAGATGCCTCTATCTTTTTGGGGACAAAACATAAATAAAAAATAACAGTGATGATAATAACAACAATCTATATTTTATATAGTTAGGTACAATTTAAATTTTGAATAAAAGTCTCTATAATATAGTAGCATATTATTGCTGATAATATTCCTTAAATCTTCTGAATCAAAAGTGCTGTAGCTGCTATTGTAATTTTCACCATATAAAATAGAATAAGCAAACAAAAACTACTATCGTTACTGATATCTTGTGCTGATATATGCTTGATTTGATTCCCTCTCAGTGGATTTCTCTTTGCTAAACATTTGCTAAATGTCAGCCTTTCATCAGACGACCACAATGCAGTCCTGCCGTGTGTATCTGTGAAGAAACCTGATCTTTGGGTTTATGCCTGTCTTTGTTCCCAAGCATTAGTATAGATCAGTCACTAATTCATTCAGCGATCCTTTTCTTGCTTCAGGCTCAGCCTCAGGTGATTGTAAACTGCAGAGGACATCAATGGAAGAGTGCTGCATAGACCAAGGCCCTCTTGAGCTGTTTTACACACACATGCTAGTGTGTTTACACAGTGACTCTATTTTCCAGTTGTATTATTCTCGCTAGCCGTAGTTTCTGCCTCAGGGAACAGGTCAGGGTTTTCTGCTAGCGTAGAGCGGATTCTCTTCTTCTCTTTAAACCGGCCCGAATGTGAGACTTTCACATGGCGCCCCTTTGTTGCCGTTTTGTCCACGATGCGCTCCAAGCGGGCGTTAAACTGGCTGTCCACAGCTGCGTTGGGGGTCCCAGGTGTCTCCCCGGCGTTGCTGCTGTGGTCTCCAGGGATTTCGTACAACACTTTCGGCTCTGATTTCTTCTTACGCAGGAAGGTCAGTTTCCACCAGGCTGGTGCAGGTTCTGCGGTCGCCATCGAGATGAAAACAGACTCTGCGAGGAGGACAGAATGAGAGATTTATACATGAGAGTGTTATATTTATGATTAAAGACCAAACAGTATGCCTAAATAAGAAAATGAACTAAAAACATCTTGTTTTTTTGTTCAGTTTAACCAGCTGTTTTATTTGAACACAAAAAGTAAGATTAGTCATAATGTGTAAGCTGAGGCCTGAGGGTGTGAGCTAATGCTAATGTAAGATCTGTGTCTTGCATTAGAAGGGGCAGCTGCTAATGAATTTTTTAGTGTAATTCAATAAGCACCATATGGCAGGGGTATGATAGGGTTTTAACCTGTAGAGTTCTGGTTACAGGCCTCAAATTTCACACACTCTGCACTGCAGCTATATGGTAGGAGGATGGAAATGCTTAATATAGACCATGCTAATGCTAAATGACAGAGCACTTGCGCTTATAATGCGTTCAAGTCCTCCTGGGAAGTTCGTATTTACAAGGGAAGTCGTGTTTACGACATCAGGTGCGTTCAAGTACCTTCTCTTAATTAACTACACAAAAATACAGCAAGGTTTGTAAACTCTACTTCTAAAATGAAGAACAAAGAATGTGCATCAGGTGTGTTTTGCTTTTTTTATGGTTTTAATTAATTTATGAAGCCACTGTGAACTTTATCGTTACATATTATTATAACATATGCTGTCATATTTTGTGCAAGAAGTTAGCTTTGATGTAAATAAACAAGCCTGACAATGTCACTATATAAATACCTAAGAATTGTGGTATTCCACCGTGTTTCTCACTGACACATCCCCAACTTGTAAACATCGGGGTTTAAAGAAAATCCAGAGCTTTCCATTCGTATTAAAGCATTAGTCCACTTTCAAATAAAATTTTCCTGATTATTTACTCACCCCCATGTCATCCAAGATGTTCATGTCTTTCTTTCTTCAGTCGAAAAGAAATTAAGGTTTTTGATGAAAACATTCCAGGATTATTCTCCTTATAGTGGACTTCAATGGCCTCCAAACGGTTGAAGGTCATAATTATTGTATTTTTTTAGAAAATGACCGATTGTTTCACTAGATCAGACCCTTATTTCTCGTCTGCTATCGTTTAAAGCCCTTTGAAGCTGCACTGAAACTGTAATCTTGACCTTCAACCGTCTGGAGGCCATTGAAGTCCACTATAAGGAGAATAATCCTGGAATGTTTTCATCAAAAACCTTAATTTCTTTTTGACTGAAGAAAGACATCAACATGGGGTGAGTAAATTATCAGGAAAATTTTATTTGAAAGTGGACTAATCCTTTAAAGATATTGTGGTGGCATCCATCATAAATATGATCTTTCTGATGTGACTTGAATGCACAATTCATACAGCTTATTTTATTTTTTTAAATAATGAAATTGACGATTAATGCTACGGTTCAAAAGTTTTAGGGCCTGAATGATTTTTTAATGCTCACTCAAAAATACAGTAAAAATAGTAATATTGTGAAATATTATTACAATTTATAATAATTGATTTCTCTATTAGAGTCACATGATCCTTCAGAAATCATTTTAATATGCTAATTTGGTGCTGAAGAAAAAACAGTTGTGCTGTTTAATGTTTTTTGGAAACCGTGATACATTTTTTTCAGGATTTTTTGATGAATAGAAAGTTCAAAAGAACAGCATTTATTTGAAATAGAAATCTTCTGTGACATTATAAATGTCTTTACTGTCACTTCGGATCAATTTATTGGATCCTCGCTGAATAAAAATATCAATTTCTTTCAAAAAAAGAGAGAAATCTTACTGACCCCAAACAGTACTTCAATAAAACTGTATATAGGCTTAAAGGTCGATTGTGGTGAGTCACTTTGAAATCATTAACACTGCAATTCGACTAAACATTTTGTTAAATGGACCTGATAATATGGCAAAATATTAAATGGAGCTGAAAGCATGATCACATTAGCAAAAATATTTAATAAACAAACACACGAGAGGCTAATTCTGCAGAAATTTGTAACTGTGTCTCCATCCAGGCCCTAAGTGAATACACTCATTATAGCATCTGACCCCATGAGACTTCACTTCTCAGGTCTGACTGATGCAGCTGGTTTCATTTTAGCCATAATATTCAGTGTGTTGTTGCTTTGAATAGATTCTACGTGACTAATTCACTCATTTATGTGATTTTACATGGTCCATTCATGTGTTAAGAGCTGACGGTCCTCTCAAGAGTTTACAGTTCATATACATGCGAGAATGGCTTCTTTGAAGTAAACCATTACAATGAAAGCAAGCACGCCTTTGACATACACGCTAAAACACTGTCCAAATGAAACTTCGTATCATATTGTGAGGCTTACCGCACACTTATTTACACAAAGACAACAATAAACAAATGCTCTGAGCTGCATATCCTGGTAATTTTATTGCTTTACTGTCCATGATCATATCTCGAACTGAATCGGCCTTCTGTGAAATGTAAAAATGAACTCCCACCCTCAAATTCACACAAAACTGCTGTAGCGTGTGGCAATATCCATTCACAGGAAAGGCTTGGCTCTGTTGCTTAGCAACAAAGTGGTCATTTTCATACAGTATGCTAATTTCTGTTCGCTCTCTCAGGGTTTTGACTCTTGCTCCTGCTTTTATGTTTACGAGAGCAAACAGAGATCAGGTGGTGCCGGCCAGCTCCCTTTCAACCTTACAGCCTTGTTTTTTTCCGCTTTTAACCTTATAAAAGAGGGCATTTAATCCAGATGGTTTTAACAATAAGACATACTGTATTACCTCTATATTTAAAAATGCTATAAAATTCTTTGGTTTAGTCGTTTAAAAAGTGATGCCAGAACTCAATAAACTAAAGCCTTGAATTTCATTGCACACATTTATCACTTGCAATTTTATTGAATACGTTTAAAACGCAATTCATAATACAATAAATTGCGAGAATTGCAAGAATTTGTAAACGTTCTGTAATATTATTGCACTCCAATGCACTTGGTTTTGCAATGGGAAATATTATGATTTAGTCAGGATTTGGATAAGGAAGGTTTCTCTTTGCACACAAGGGGATTAACTTCTACGCAAACATGGTCTTACTTATACACACTCCATGTTGTGGTTTTCATATTAAGATAAAAATGATGATAAGGGTCAAGGAAATCATTGTTCAAAAGGAAACGCAAGTGCTTTCCGGGAACATGTCAATGGCCAGCAGGAACTTTCTGTGTGCTGATTATTCAAGGATTTGATAAGACTGACATATCACGATAATGTAGAAAAACAATGGCTTTGGTGTCGCAAAATCCGACTTATGATTTGTCTTGTTACGCAAATTACGGACAGCTTATTAATTTCCCTAAAAGCATTTCAATTTATTTCAGGCATCACAATGATAATGACACAAAGTACATTTAGTTTCAACAGAAGCTCCCATGAGAAATTAAAATCTCTGTAGACATCTTGATTAATTAATTATTCCTGTTGGTGGTTGGAAAAAAACATCAGGTGTTAACTGGAGGTCCTTGGAGAGCTTCGCTCTGGGAACAGTCACACTCTGATGGGGTTAAAGTGAGTAAAAGTATAGTGCAAATGACTGGAATTGTGGTGCACAAAAGAACTGTAGGAAATGTATTCTTGTGTTTGACCAATCTCGCAGGCCCAAAACGTGCAGTGGCATCTATTTCACAAAGAAGTTCAGGTTTATTTTTATGTTGTTTTATTCTCCCACCTTAGGGAAATATGTCCCTATTTTTTTAAGGCGTAAGAGTAAAATACACTCTTAAAAGTAAAGGCTCTTTATTGGCATTGATGGTTCCAAGAAGAACCTATAACGTCCATGGAAACTTTACTGTACAAAGATTATTAAGATGTTTCTACACAATGAAAAAAAAGTTATTTTAGAACTGTTCACTGAACGGTTCTTTGGGGAACTCAAATGGTTCCACTATGGCATCACAGTGAAAACTTGTTTTGGATTTTTTATTTTAGAGAGTAGCTAAAAAGAATTAAAAGGAAATTGGTTCCAAGTTTCCACAGAGGAAAAATTTATAGAAGCTCTTTCAGAGCTCAGAAGACTATTGGAGATATTGATTCAGATGTTTCTTCAAAAAAACACATTCAAATAAGACAATTGTTCACCTAAAGTAAGAGTAAATAGCTATAAATTGAATATTGCAGATCATTTGTTTTTGATAGAACTGGATGAGGAATGTTTGCGCTCATATTGAGATCTCTGACTTGATTGCAGACTTTGGACGTAGCAAATCTGAGCATCGACTGAGACATAGTTGACCTTGAGATCTCTTCTGAAACTGTAGAGGAGACGTGTGCGATCATTGGGGCTTTTTCTCAGGAGAAAAATAACTTATATTTGTCTAGGAGAAACAAAACTGAAAGTTTTCATTTTTCTTTCCAATGAGGAGAGGGGAAATTCTGTGTATAAATACAAATATACCCAAGCACATGATAAATGAATAAAGCAGGGAGAATACGAAGCACTAAACAGCATTTGCTTGTAATTTCATAACGTCATTCTTTTCTTCCCTTGTCCACTTGAATGAAACCCTTAATATTCTACTATGAATATACCATTAATTAGGGATTGAAGGGACTACACTTTAAAGCAATTATCTTTGATTCATAATTTTTGTGGATTGTTTTAATTTCAATTCAACGAGTTCAGGTGGTCAAGACGTTCATTTTCCCTGCTGCACTTACAATTGAAAGAAATGTTTTGCATTTCAAAATGTTCACTTTATTGAAA
>RJVU01049122.1:185581-211604 GCA_003731715.1 Anabarilius grahami | reverse complement strand
TGTGGGGACATTCCATAGGCGTAATGGTTTTTATACTGTACAAACTGTATTTTCTATCCCCCTACACTACCCCTACCCCTAAACCTAACCATCACAGGAAACTGTGCACACTTTTACTTTCTCACAAAAACTCATTCTGTATGATTTATAAGCCTTTTGAAAAGTGGGTACATGGGTAATGTCCTCATAAGTCACCCTCTCCTTGTAATACCTATGTCATACCCATGTCATTATACACATTTGTGTCCTGATATGTCACAAAAACACACACACACACACACTCACACTCATCTCAGGCTCCTCATTGTGGATGATTAGTCAGTGATAAAGGTTCACTGTTTGCTATGAATGTGTAATCAAATGTGTCTCTGTCCAAAGGTCATTCAAATTCAAACCTATCATATGCTTTTTTTCTCGAGAACTTCATTTAATTCCCATTTGATCGGCTAATTTTTTCTCTGGAACTCAATATTAATTTCTATTTTATTTTACCTTTAGCAAACAAGTAGCACAGTAACTTTATATGTAGTCAAATTAATATAAAATAACTGCAACTGGATAATATTCCATGGAGTTTAAAGAGTTTTTCCCCTCCAGTGAATTCTGGTAATAAGCCTCTCTCACCTGTGCAGGTGAATGTACGTCAGTTGAGATAGTTGTTATCTGCCTTAGAGGGGTCGCTATCCTTTGGTTCAGTTCTCGGTCCAGTTGAGTCCAGCAGGTGAGGTCATCGCCCTACAGGACCCAGCTTTTTCTTTGGATTTTAATTTGTTTTTGTCTTTCCCTTCTCTTCTGCCTCCTCTTCGGCTTGGCTGTCCCTCTCGCTCTCTCTGGCAACCAGGTGTGGATTCACAGGTGCTTCACTCCTCCCACCCGCAGCCACACAGACACCCACATCAGGCTCCTCCTCCCTCTGCTGCCTGAATAAACAGGCTTATGTGACATCAGCTTCATAGAACAATAGCTAACATATACTTGGATTGGGTGTTGAAGATTAATGACTGGATCAGCTTTTGATATTATATTAGCTAATATTTAAGAGGCTTTAAAGTTAATGACATTGGGAATGTAATCAGCAGGGATTGTGCTAGTAATGTGTGACTTTTTTCTTTCTTCCTTAAAGGGTTCGTTCAATCAAAAATAAAAATTCTGTCATTAATTACTCACCCTCATGTCGTTCCACACCTGTAAGACCTTTGTTCATCTTTGGAACACAAATTTAGATATGTTTGATGAAATCAAAGAGGTATATGACTCGTTAATAGACAGCAATATAATCACCACTTTCAAGGTCCAGAAAGGTACTAAAGACATCGTTTAAACAGTCGATGTGACTGGTTCAGTGGTTTCAGCGACGAGAATAAATTTTGTGTGCAAAAACAATACAAAATTAATGACTTTATTCAACAATATCTTCTCTTCTGTGTCATTCTCATATGTTATGTCTAGCGGCATTCGGACGTAAACGCGGAAGCCTTCACTGTGCTTACTGCGTCAACACGTAAGTAATGACAGGGAACAGAAGAGATTTTTGAATGAAGTTGTTATTTTTGTTTAGTTTGCGCACAAAAAGTATTCTCGTCGCTTCATAAAATTCAGGTTGAACCACTGCAGTCATGTTGACTGTTTTAACGATGTCTTTAGTACCTTTCTGGACCTTAAAAGTGGTGATTATATTGCTGTCTATGGAGAGGTCATCTCGGATTTCATAAAAAATATCTTAATTTGTGTTCTGAAGATGAATGAAGGTCTTACAGGTTTAGAATAACATGAGGGTGAGTAATTAATGACAGAATTTTTGGGTGAACTAACCTTTTAAGACTCTCAGCTTTGGTACATCCAGTGCTTTCTTGTTCAATTTTTAATAGCATTTAATCTTGAAATGCTATATTAACAATGCTCTCAAACACTGTGTTTAACAGCATTACTTACTGTGGTGAATGTTTTTCAGACATTAAGAAATACTAGTCAAATGTTCAGACACATCTACTCTTTATCAGTGTTGGGGGTTATGGATTACCAGTAACATGAATTACATAATCAGGTTACTTTTTCCAAGTAACTAGTAAAGGCCCGTTCACACCAAGAACTATGATAACTACACTCTAAAAAATGCTGGGTTAAAAACAACCCAAGTTGGGTTGAAAATGGACAAACCCAGCAATTGGGTTGTTTTAACCCAGTGGTTGGGTTAAATGTTTGCCCAACGTGCTGGGTAGTTTTATTTAACTCAACTGTTGTATACAAATTACTGTATTGCTTGCTTAAAATGAACCCAAAATATGCTGGAAATTAACATTTATTAATATGTTTAATAAATGAGCATTTATTAATAAGATAGTGAATAATAAACAATAAACATTTATTAAATTGCTTATTAATAAATGTACACCTTTTGATTATTATTGTTGCCTCTAGTAATTGTGTCTGATTTTTAATTTCTCACCTATTTTGGATTCATTTTAAGCCAGCCATATAGTCATTTTTAATCAGTAGTTGGGTTAAATAAAACTACCCAGCAGGTTGGGCAAACATTTAACCCAACCACTGGGTTAAAACAACCCAATTGCTGGGTTTGTCCATTTTCAACCCAACTTGGGTTGTTTTTAACCAAACATTTTTTAGAGTGTATATTAACGTCCATACCAGCAGATGATATCGTTCTGTTTATCATGAGTGCATGCTCCAATCATAATACAAAAAGCCAGGGAAAGGTCAAACACAGGAGTGCAAATCCAAACAATAATAAAGTCCAGTCAAAGAACAGGGAAAAACAGAGAAATCCAGAGATAATACAACAAAACTGAAACAAACAAAGCTCAGAAATCCAGTAACTACAGACATACAAGACCTAGCAAAGAGTGAAAAAACAGGTTTATGTTGGCAGACACTAACAAGCAAATGAGCAACAGTTGAATGTAATTATGTTTGATTAATCCAGGCAGTGGATTATGGAAAATGGAGTCCATGATAGTGAGACAAGTGTCCGGGATGGAGTGCCCTCTGGTGGCTATCAAGGGCACTCCAGCTTGTGATCGTGACGGTAAGTAATATCAAATTTTATATTTTACTTTATATTTTTTTAGAGATGCACCAATACTAAATTTATCCACCGATACCGATGCCAATTATTCAGAGTGATATCTGCTGATACCGATAACAATACCGATAGTTTGGGGGTTCTACCTTATATACCTTCTTTTAAATGAATGATAATTTCATTAAAATTAATTATTAATCGTTATATTTTTAATTATTATATTTTGAAAGAAATGCAAATAAAAACTTTTCTCCATTCTATCAACTTATTTCAAAGTAACTGGTATCAATTTATAAACAAACACAAATGAGTCTAAATTCTGAAGATTAAATTAATATTTCTTAAAATTCTGAATGTTATTCATTCATATAATTTCTATTAATATCGAACATCAGTCTGGTATCGTAACATTTTCTTTACACAAAGCACAAATTCAGTGCATTTTCCTGGCCTCTTTTGATTGACAGGATATATTGGCCCTGACTATCGGCTGATAGCCGATAGTGTGAAAATTTGCCTTTATCGTCTGATATTGATTATTGGCCGATATATTGGTGCATCTTTAATTTTTATATTTTTTTATAATATTTTATATAGGCTATTCTTAACACTCTCTCAGGCGATATTGACACTTGTTTGCTGCATACTGTCCCTTCAATATTTGCTTCAACCATTACATTTATGTTTGTCCTTAGAACTAATTTTAAGCAGTTAAGCAAAGAAAGAAAGAAAGAAAGAAAGAAAGAAAGAAAGAAAGAAAGAAAGAAAGAAAGAAAGAAAGAAAGAAAGAAAGAAAGAAAGAAAGAAAGAAAGATCAATTCCACATCTGACCAGTAGAGGGCAGACTCTCAGTCCTGTCTATTTGAGAAGTAATACTCCGCAGTCCTGGCTCAGGCATTAGTTTGAACAGGAGCAATAGCCAGAGAAGTGTCTGATGCCAGGATGCCCACTGGTGCGATTAGGCTGGTTGAGGGATACTAATGGCTGACCGCTGCCCAAGCTGGGTGTATTAAGGAGGACTTGCCCTCTGTCTGGGGGCTGCTTGGTTCATGTGGTGCGCTGGCGGTAGGACAGGGTAATGCGGTGTTCATACTCACGGGGATTAAATAAGAACAAGCCACATTTCATGGCCCACTTGAAAGGCGTGTGGATGGGGGGATGTTCGGCACCAGCTGGGCTCTGGCGTTGGTAGTTTGCTCATGGCAGCCAAGATCTGCCTCTCCACAGTCTGCAGAACACACGGTCCATTAATCATTATCTTATAGCTTCTGATGGGAAACTTCATTTGGCCCGACAAGAGTCATTTTCATTTTAAAGGCAACATTTTGAGCATGTATTTGGCCTACTTCTGATCTGACCAATTCGTTTTGAACATTCGGCAGTTCATAGAAATTCAGAATTTAAGAATTATCTCCCTTTAAATTGATGAGTTGGAACTTGCTACGGGATGTAGAATTGGAATGACAGGAAGATGAATTTACGGAATTGCAATTGAATGATATTCAATTCTGAAAGATATTCACTTCTCCAGGGTCTGTTAAAGGTTTCTATTTTGTAAACCTGCTTTTAAGGTAAATTAGAACATTCTGGGAAACATTGTCTTCCACCATGGTCCATTAGCCTATAATATATTAAATCTAGCTATTTATTTTAAATTTATTTTTTGCGATTTTTGAAACGCCATCATAATTAAATGCAAATTTCTATTGATGGCATTTTACATAGGCTACTGGTTATAATGTTTTTGGAAATAGCCTATGTTGTCTATTTTGCATTATTATTCACACTAAAATTACAATTCAACATTTTATTACTCCAGTTGCAAATCAGGAATTTGATTAATCTTCGATTTAAGTCTGCACAGCATAAAAAGTAGTTTTTCATTAGCCTAAATGATTTTGTTACCATTTAAATCTGACATTTAATTCACAGCACAATCCACATGCCTCATATTGTTGTACTTACCTTTTGTCTATTGAAAGCGTGGTATGTGTTGTGTTAGTGCACCTCCTCGTGGCGAGATTCTTGAACAACAGGTTCGTCCTGTGGAGAGAAAACAGTTGTTCGGTTAAAGCGCAGTCTTCTATTTGTCCACCAGGTGACAGTAGCTCCCGTCAGTCATCATTACAGCCTCGAACCACAACAAATTGAAAATAAAATTACTGTCAATCTATTGAGAGAATGAAGTTATGTCATATCATAGTCCATAGAGGTAAGGAAATAGACAGATGGGCTACTGGTACAGATAGAGTGGTTTTAAAGGAGGAGAAAAAGGATGATGACACAGTTATTTTGTCGTTTCTTTGTTTTATTCTACTGAATAGAATCCTCTCTCTCTCTTTCTCATCTCCCATTCCCTTGTTCCTTACTTTCCCTTGTGCATTATACAATGGATGTATCAGGGAAAGAAAACAGTGCTGAGTGCTGTATTCACATAAAGATTTCATTGTTCAAGAATAAAAGAAAACTAAGAGTAAAATTGTAGGGACAAAGAGTGGACAATAGACCCTGAACAGGATTATTATGGGGTTGGAAAGCGTACCAGAAGCACAAACAAAATGAGTGCACTACATAACTGAAATAAAAATAGCTGTAAATAAATGAAAAATTCTAATGAAATAAACAGAACTAGGGTTGTTGATCTCATTCTTCCAGAAATCTCGCTTAGAGCGAGGTTTTATTTTGTGGCTAGACTCATCTGTACTTGACGTGCACAAACACAGAGACACTCGTTCATGTCGATGTGGAGAAGGGACGTTGAATGATAGAACCCATTAATCAAAACATCTCTGCTTCCATAGCTTTTTATCCACTGCGTCTTCCTGCTGAAGACATATAATCTTAATGACTCTTGAATAAAATAAACTTCGAACATTAGATTCTGAGTTAAGACTTTCTGGTGGGGAACATTTAAAGTCACCATGAAATCAAAATGGAATATTCTTTTTTTATTATTATTTTGCAGTATTTGTTGTAAATTATTTATTCGTCCACATCATTATTTTATTAAAATTCATGTGTCCTCATAATCTTTAATCAAAGTAACTTTACATTTCTACTCTTCTCTGATGATGTTTTTACTGGCTCGAGGGCGGGACAACCTGGCTGTCACTCACATGACATCACAGCAATTGCAAACCACAACCATCCAATCAATTCCCCACGGACAAAATCAAGTCCCACCCTACATTTTTTCTTGTTCAAGAAGCCGTTTCACTCAATAGTAGCCTATAGGATATACATCACAACAGGAAAGAAAATACCATCGAAACTACAGTTTCAAGCTGACTTTAAAGGCCTGCTGAAGTGTCTTAGAACGCGCAGCATTATTTAATGTGTTGACGTAATTTGAACTGAAACAGGAAGACAGGGCGATATATCGAACAGCCCCACCCCTTTTTTTAAAACAGCCAATAGCGTTTTGTTTATATCACAGTAAAACCTCTGTTTCCTTTTAAACGTGCTCTATGTAAGTTTTTGACTGTACTAAAGCATAAAAATACCATAATATGTTTGCAGATATTTATTAAACATGCTCAGTTCACATACTCGTTTCTCTGAAAACCATTGCTATAGCCAGTTATTTTACTTTGAAATTTGCGTTCCGTGTCAGAATTTCTGTTTTTGTTTCGTTCTGTGCAAGACCTCACTTTGCCAATTTACCCAACAGTATTTTGCCACCCCGGGTTGCCAGTTGGCGGAAAACACATGCAGCGAACTGCAGCCATGGAAGCCAGCGAACAAATTGGGTCAGAAATCACAGATTCTACCTGACCTAAAAAGCCTCAGCATCCATCTAAAAATCTCTATGAATGGGAGCATATTAAAACGCGACATCAACTCATCAAAAATCAATAAATCAACTAATTATCTTACAGTGTGTAAGTCTCCTCGTCTTCCATTGTCAATTGAGCTCCCTCCTGTTGCGTGTCTTCAAACTGGCAACCGGCGAGAGCGTCGAGCCTGAGGAGGAGGGGGCGGGGCAAACAATATTTTGAATTTGGACTGCAGTACCCATTTCAACCACTAGCTGTCATTCTTACATAGAGCACCTTTAATATCTAACCGTTTCTCCTCCTAATCTCCTCTATATCACCTTAAAATACTGCATTCTGTGCAGAATTAAAATGGGCCCGATACCTTTCGTGATCTGAGCCGACTCGCGTATATGATCCGCTCTGTGCTCTCGTGTCCCTGGGCCAGAGCGGGACTGTGCTCGCGCTGCGGCGGTTCACGTTATACTAACGTGAAAACGGACTTCATTCACATCAAAGGAAAGCATATTTACACTGTCTGAATCGTTCCCTATATCCTCTATATAGTGCACTGTGTTCCATTCACCATGTATAAACTAGTAAATGTGTGAGCAAATGACCAATTTCAGCCGCAGCTTCAGTGTCTGTTGATAGTGTAGGAGGGGGCGGGGCTTCAGATTCTAGAGAGCATTTGATTGGACAGAAGATTCGATGAGAAGCTGAAGTGCGATGTGATTTCATGAAAATCCAGTGTTGCCTAGTCCGCGGTTTTCCTGCGGAATTGACCCTTCGCAAAGACCCGCCCCCCTTAGTTACTGTTGCTTTGTCCAACAAGCCATGGCGCTGTCACGCCACACAGAGTGAAAAATACATCGCGGATTAAAGAGGACACTGACGACACGTCGACAGACAAGACAGAGCAGGTTACTTATGATATTAAACAAAGTCCCAGCTTTTAAATTTTGTACTTTTTTAAGAAATTCTAACAATAAAAACCGTTTTGTGGCTCTTTAATGTGTCGTCACAGATTGCTGTAGCGCCTCAGATCAAGCGGCTCGGTAAACCGATCATCTCTTCCTACTAGTTAATTTATAGCATCAAATAAACATGAATGAACATGAGAATGAATGTTGTTTCAATAGCAGAAAGACGTCAGTACACATCATTTTTCAAGTTTAAATCCACCAAGTTTTAACTCCTGACTGCTTTGTCGGACAAAATGGCGGATTCTGCGTTCTGATTGGTTAGATTGCTTGTCAATCAAACTCCCCGCGAAAGGTCAATTGGGCTACTTTTACACTGTTGCCGCGGGTTGTTTTTCATGTCTGCGGGTTGAATTGACCCAAAATAACTTGATATTTANGGGGGCGGGGCAAACAATATTTTGAATTTGGACTGCAGTACCCATTTCAACCACGAGCTGTCATTCTTACATAGAGCACCTTTAATATCTAACCGTTTCTCCTCCTAATCTCCTCTATATCACCTTAAAATACTGCATTCTGTGCAGAAATAAAATGGGCCCGATACCTTTCGTGATCTGAGCCGACTCGCGTATATGATCCGCTCTGTGCTCTCGTGTCCCTGGGCCAGAGCGGGACTGTGCTCGCGCTGCGGCGGTTCACGTTATACTAACGTGAAAACGGACTTCATTCACGTCAAAGGAAAGCATATTTACACTGTCAGTCTGAATCGTTCCCTATATCCTCTATATAGTGCACTGTGTTCCATTCACCATGTATAAACTAGTAAATGTGTGAGCAAATGACCAATTTCAGCCGCAGCTTCAGTGTCTGTTGATAGTGTAGGAGGGGGCGGGGCTTCAGATTCTAGAGAGCATTTCATTGGGCAGAAGATTCGATGAGAAGCTGAAGTGCGATGTGATGTCATGAAAATCCAGTGTTGCCTAGTCCGCGGTTTTCCTGCGGAATTGACCATTCGCAAAGACCCGCCCCCCTTAGTTACTGTTGCTTTGTCCGACAAGCCATGGCGCTGTCACGCCACACAGAGTGAAAAATACATCACGGATTAAAGAGGACACTGACGACACGTCGACAGACAAGACAGAGCAGGTTACTTATGATATTAAACAAAGTCCCAGCTTTTAAATTTTGTACTTTTTTAAGAAATTCTAACAATAAAAACCGCTTTGTGGCTCTTTAATGTGTCGTCACAGATTGCTGTAGCGCCTCAGATCAAGCGGCTCGGTAAACCGATCATCTCTTCCTACTAGTTAATTTATAGCATCAAATAAACATGAATGAACATGAGAATGAATGTTGTTTCAATAGCAGAAAGACGTCAGTACACATCATTTTTCAAGTTTAAATCCACCAAGTTTTAACTCCTGACTGCTTTGTCGGACAAAATGGCGGATTCTGCGTTCTGATTGGTTAGATTGCTTGTCAATCAAACTCCCCGCGAAAGGTCAATTGGGCTACTTTTACACTGTTGCCGCGGGTTGTTTTTCATGTCTGCGGGTTGAATTGACCCAAAATAACTTGATATTTAGTCCCTGGAATGCGAATTTTACTAGGGGAGCCCACCCAAAAAAGAAAATTTTACCCCCCGGAACGCGATTTTTACCGCGGGACTCCACTGAAATGTGATTTTTATATTGATCTAGATTATTAAGCTCTACTGTTAGTGTGTTATCTGTATGCACCGGGGGTCTGAGAGTAACGCAATTTCGATTCTCTGTATGTATGTACTGTACATGTGGTAGAATTGACAATAAAGCAGACTTTGACTTTGACTTTTGATTAGGCTAGTTTTGAGGAGCAATTTGGCGGGTTTTGATGTGGGAACCCTGTGAAAATCCGTGATCCGTGTAAGCGGAAGTAAGAGACTTTACGTTTTTAATGCTTATATCTCCTAAATCCGAATTTCGTCATTGTTTTGGAACAAACCAGCTTATTCATAACATTAAGGCTAACATATTCATACTAAAAAAAAAAATGATTTCAGGGGTACTTTAAATTTCATCTTTAGTCTTTTTTCCAGCAAAGGTGGCAGAAACACTCTTGTCAGGTACTGTGAAGTGGGCCAGCACAAAACCTGAGCCATTCTTTTACCTTTTCTCTCTCATTTTGATAAGGTTATTTCATTAACATAAGATCAAAGAGGGAAGTTTCACTCTAAACCGCTGATTCTGTGGGGAACTATCGTGACTCAAACTTAGCGCGTTTATTTATATAAACAGACAGTTCATCTTCCACGCGCCTCCAGCCAAACGGAAGCTTCCGCACCGGGCTGCTTTTTTGGCGGGCAAAAGGGTTAAACCCGATCGGCAGGCATCAGTTTAATCATAATCAACCGAGCTAAAGAGGAGTAATGGAACCTGCGAGCCGGGCGCGCCTGTGTTCCGCCACAGATTAGCCGCTAATTTGCATAGCGCTTTCGTTCATCCACGGCGGCCCGACGACAGGCCGTCCTCCCCGGACACAGCCATGCGTAGCCTCCGGGGCCGCTTTGACAAATGGCTGGCCGCGTAGCGCTGTCTTTGCGCCCAAGACGGGGCAGCTAGAGCGACAGTGATTGATAGTCTGACGGGATAAATAGTGCAGAACTTCTTCTTCTGCGGCTTCTTTTTTCTCTAATAGGAGTACAAGAGGTGTTTAAAAACCTGCGTAATGGAGAAATATGAAGCCAAGCAGAGCAAGATGGAAGGAGATTATGTGTGTTTGAGTTCGTGAGTGAGTGTTTGTGAGGTAAAGAGTTTGTGTAGAGGCCTACTCAAACATGAAGTGCTTGACTTTTTTACTCCCAGTCTGATCTGGGACTTTACTCAGTGGTTTTGTTCAAATAGCACACTGCTGTAGTACTGCAGTAATGTTAGTGTATTACTGCTGTAACGTTATAGTATGTGGGCTATAATGCGCAGTGGACCATATGCACATTTTCTGTACGCACTGAATACCCAGATGACCTACTACATTTGTCAAAATATGAATGAACCAGAACTAATATCTGCAATGATTTTAATCATTTGAATCTCTTTTTGATTCATTATTTGATCAGATTGCCAAAAGTTGTCATTTTTATACACAAATGGTTAAAAAAATGCAAAATAAATATTTTTATTTCCAAGATGATAACTTGGATGCTTCTGGTTGAATGCAACATGCCCATGTTGAGGTCAGCGTAACATACTGTTGCATTTGAGTGCTATTTAAAATACACTAGGCTTTATAGCTAGCATGTCACCACATATTCAAGTGTACCAAATGTACACTCTAAAAATACTGGGTTAAAAACAACCCAAGTTGGGTTGAAAATGGACAAACCCAGCGATTGGGTTGTTTTAACTCAGCGGTTGGGTTAAATGTTTGCCCAACGTGCTGGGCAGTTTTATTTAACCCAACTATTGTTTAAAAATTACCATATGGCTTGCTCAAAATGAACCCAAAATAGATTGGAAATTAGAAATCAGACACATAATTACTAGAGGCAACAATAATAATCAAAAGGTGAACATTTATGAATAAGCAATTTAATAAATGTTTATTGTTTAATTATTATTAATAAATGTTCATTTATTAAACATATTAATGAATGTTAATTTCCAACATACTTTGGGATCATTTTAAGCAATACAGTAATTTTTAAACAATAGTTGAGTTAAATAAAACTACCCAGCGGGCAAACATTTAACCCAACCGCTGGGTTAAACCAACCTAATTGCTGGGTTTGTCCATTTTCAACCCAACTTGGGTTGTTTTTAACCCAGCATTTTTTAGAGTAATATAAGAAAAACTTATCCAGACAGACCAATAATGTAAATATTTGGTGGGTTTTGTTCCTGTCAGTGTCTGTGATGGTTATTGCCATGCAGTGTACAGTAGATATTGTGACGTGTGCCAGTATTCCATTCCAAACATAACTAATACTCCATTAACTTCCATTTCCACTGGCAAATTATTTTTCCTCCGTTGTGCTCACCAGCATCATTATCAGTAATGAATAATTATATATAATATGTAATGATTAGCAATACGTAGTGCAGTTTGGGATGTTATAATCAGTAGAGTTTTGTAACCATATGTTTATTTAAACATTTCTGTAGCCATTCTTCTTATGTTTCAACCAGTATTTCATAACTGAAAAGCAAGGGCGGGCTGAGCAGATCAGCCATGATGCCACATTCTCAACCGTATGGGACCCGTGATTCTCTACACACTAAGTGACTGAACAATCACCTTTCACACCATATAACAGATAGACTTCAAGAAAAAATAACTGAATAAATTGACTGAAAATGAATGTGAATACATTCAAGCATTAAAATGCTTTGTTGTTAAATATAAAGAAACATTCCCTAGTTAAACAAAAGCAGGATCATTATTATCTTATTAGGAATGATAGTGCCATATAATATTTTTCAACTATCCTCACACACACGTGTACACACACACTCATACAGTATGTCCCTGGTGGCTCTCTGTTTGCGGATGAGGGTGCAAGAAGGCAGTATAATGAATTCATTACATGCTATCTGACACCATTACCATAAGAATGCCAAACACATACATCAGCAAACCCGATTTACACACCTCACCTCGCTCAGCTACTAGCACACGTACACACACATGTTGGGGTTTCATGTTTTATGGGGACTTTCCATTAGGCATAATGATTTTTACACTGTACAAACTGTATATTTTATCCTCTAACCCTAAACCTACCCATCACAGAAAACTTTCAAAAATCATCTAAAAAAAATGTCCCCATGCTCAAGGACAAGGATTTTGGATATTGCTATCTTTGTGGGGACATTTTGTCCCCATTAGGGTGTACCTGAACCACACACACACACACACACTCATCAGTGAGTCCGGATCTGCACAGCTGGAAATGCAGATGATGTTCTGGACGTGTATCAATCTAAAAACATGAAGAATTTCAATAGACAAAGAACATTAAAGAACGTCAAAGACATGACATGTTTGCATAAAAGCCAGTGGTCATTTTATAATTCAAACAGCAAAAATAAATTAGATTTATTTTTACAATAAGCTGAAGCAATCACAGTAATTTAAATATATTATATATATTGTTAAATCATATATTTATTATTTATATTTTATTCAGGTTTTATTAAAATTTTATATCATTTTTTCTATAAACAAAGCATTTTATTATATTTTCAATTATTTATTAAATTTTTAAATGTATAAAGCTCACCTTTACACAATTACTGTACACACACACTAGGTGGAATCCTCTGCGGGTGCATTAATGCACAGAGATAGATCGCAGGCATTAAGAAAAATAATGGTGTGGATATTGCAGCCTCTCATCTCTGGTCAGAGTGCTTTAATAAAGTGTGTAATAAAGTGACGGGGTGAATGTACGCTCTGAATTATCTACGGTAAGTGCTGAAGATCTGTCTCGGTTATGAAAACACAGCATCACTCATTCACAATAAAACCCGGCATCATCGACTGAAGCAACAGTGCTTTTCTTGTTAAAATTCACATGTTTACAGCTGTCAGTATGTAGATAGCAAGTTTAGTTGACAATATTATGCAGGTGCTACATTAAAACATTACAATGTTATATTCTGTTCATTTATGTTGGAGGTTATTAGGTAATTAGACCATAATTCAGGGCAGATGGTTGTTAAAGATGCTTTATTGCATTAGAGCTCCTGGGACCAAAACTCAGGAGAGATGTTTATATATTAATGAACTCATCTGGCTACAAACAATAATAAGATTTAAATTCTCATGTGAGTTTGGAACTAATTTGTATCAATTACACCTGGAAAGTGAGATAAAAACAACAACAACTACAAAAAAATCAGAAGTACAACTCAATGTTGCATGAACTCTAGTTTGGGCATGTGAAATGATTTGATGGTGATGAGAACTGGACCGAGACTCTAACAGCTGTATTAATTAATATGACTAATTAAAATGCGGCTTCCCTTATGGCTGTTCAATGAGATGTGATTGAAGATGGCAGTAATCAAGATGTGGAAAACTTTTTTAAACCAGTTGACAGAGCTCGATTGAGTGTGTTTGGGAGAGAGAAACAGCCACTAACTACGTTATATAGAAATTCCAGGCACACATACACACTCGTTCAGGTCTGCGTAACATCACGCTGGTTGGCCGCTGCCAGAGCTGTATGTTCACACACTCGCCATAAAGCTCAATTTAACTTCTTGTGTGTAATAAATAGAGTTGCCAGATCATTTGGGCCATATGTGCTGTATCACCCTCCAACACACAGACGGTCTTTCGCTTCGAGTTCTCGGCATGTTGACTGGCAGCGTTCTGGGGACTGAACATGGAAATGTGATACGCCGCAGCACCTGGGAGTCCTGCAGGAGACAGGATGTGTGTTTGGGTTCTGCTTGACTCCCGCTTGTTTCTGTTCTGTATATTATCATGCACTATTGCCCTGTGGCCTGCAAGGCCCCGGGCTCCTTCTGAGCCTGCCAGTCAATCAAGACTAAAAGTCCACAAGTTAATAGCAGATTACACTGGAATACAGAGCATTTTTTTATTATTTGCATAAATTAAAATAATAATAAAAAGCCTTTTTTTTAATTAAAGATAAAGGCTGCATTTCAGTTTGCATACTGCACTAAAAGTATGCACTTTAGTTAGACTGAGGGTTTTCTTTTAATTTACATTCATTCATTTAGCTTCTCAAGACTACAAGTTATAAACAAAAGGTAGCTAAGTGCACTGACGCTATGTAATTAGAAATTATGTAATTAGCAATTAAATGTCTATAACTATGTAATTAGCAATTAAAGCATTTATCTGGCACAGAAACATCGAAATTAGGGTGTCAGTATTAAACTGTACTATAGATATAACTAATAAAACTGGAAAAGTCAGTGAAAACATACTGACAAACAGCAGCATTTAACTAAATATGTATACACATTTTCAAAATTCAGAAATAATAACCATATGGACACTTTTAGCAACATATTTTCAATGTAGTTTAGGGTTGGTAAGATTTTTTAATGTTTTGAAAAACGTTTCTTATGCTCACCAAGGCTGCATTTATTTGATCAAAACAACTGTAATATTGTGAAATATTATGATCCAAAATAAAAGTTTTCTATTTTAATATATTTTAAGATGTCATGTCTTTTCTTGAATTTTCAGCATCATTACTCCAGTCTTCAGTGTCACATGATCCTTCAAAAATCATTCTAATATGCTGATTTGCTGCTCAAGAAACATTTCTGATTATTATCAGTGTTGAAAACAAGTGTGCTGCTTAATATTTTTGTGGAAACCGTGATAATTTTCATCCAGGATTGAATAGAAAGTTCAAAAAACAGCATTTATTTTAAATAAAATTTTAAAATTCTAACTGAGCACAAACATTTGAACTGTAGTGTACTATGATCTAGGATGCATTTATTCTAATACTATTTAGTACTCAGACTTGTATATAAATACGTGAGACACTGGCAGAGAAAAACAGAGAGGGAGAGAGAATTGGGTGTGGCTAGAAATGTCCAATAGTATGAGAGAATAATAGAGGTGGAGATGCATACATTAAGAATGTGGGTGTCATAGACATAAAGAGAGAGAGAGAGAGCACAAAACAAGTGCATGTCATGTTAAATGAATATGGAAAAGAAAAAAGTGAGGTAGTATAAGAGAAATAGCACTTTGACAGACCTTTTTTCCACCACACAGGCTTATTTGTCAGATTGAAGAAATTGAGACAAGTGACGTTTTAATATGACTTATTTTAGACGCAGGCATCACACTGCATCAAAATTCAAAACCCCACTCTATCATTGTAAATGTCCAAAACTTTGATTCAGAATTAAGATTCGTCCATTATGGCCACTAATTCACTAGACGCATGCAAACACACACCGCCAGATGTCTATCTCCCTCGCTTGTCACTAAGGAGTATCTCTGTACAAACACCAGGGGTCACTTAGTGACCCTTTGAAAGGTCAAAGGTCAGGTTCCCAGCCTGGTGTAGCTATGGTGATGGCATCTGGAGAGTTGAAGCAAAGTGGAATCTCCTCGGCTTGTCAAACCGTCCACACACACACACACACACACACACATTCGCTCCTCCTTGGGCTCATTAGGTTTATAATCTGTGTTTTTTATTGTAGTGGACTCCTCTTGGAGCTTTTTTGATTATATATTTATAATCTTGTTGGTTATGTACTTAATTATATGCTATAGGGTGTGTTGTGCATTGATAACCACAAACCAGAACACCAGCCGCCCACATTATCCCATAAACCCGCCCGTCCTGTTACCTGGGCAACAGCTGTCCATTGTAGCTGACAGTGGCGTCCAGAACCTGCCCGGAGGGCTCCGTCTCCTCACTCCCTGTCCTTGAGATTTTCTCCCCATGGCTCCAGAGCCTGGCAGCTGAAGAACAGAACAGAAAGAGCTGTGTGCATCTGCCTCTGTGAAGTCAGCACGCCTGGAGGCTGGCATTACGACAAGGTCAGAGGTCATCGCTTTCTGGGTGGCTTCTCCCGTTTCATTCTGCTGAAAGTCATGATGTTAAAACACAGTTTGAGAGATGTTTCGCATGAGCATGAAATGAGAATTATGATAAATTGCTTTAAATGGAGAGTCAGGCTTTATTATGCTTTTTAGATTATTCTCCTGAAAACAAAAACCTTTCTTGCATGTCACCGTAATCTCACATGTATCTCCTTTAGTGCTTCAGAGATCTCAATAATGTTTAAAACTGCTCAAATTTGACAAGATACCAAAGTTTGCAAAGTCAAATTTTAAACAAAACCAAATGATTTGGTTTATTGCTACTTTTACAGCTCCAAACTGTTACTTCACATCTACAGTTTCTCATTTGTGTCTATTTTTATTTATCCAAAGAAATTTAAGAAGAAACATCTGAGACAAAATTGATACCTAACTGAGAACTCTATGGCAGACAATACGATATGAAAAAAAATATACACTACCGTTCAAAAGTTTGGGATCGGTACGATTTTTAATGTTTAATGTTTTTAAAGTTTCGTCTGCTAACCAAGACTGCATTTATTTAATTAAAAAGACAGTAAAAACCGGAATATTGTGAAATATTATTACAATTTAAAATAACTTTTCTTTTTGAAAATATTTGAAAATATAACTTATTCCTGTGATGCAAAGCTGAATTTTCAGCATCATTACTCCAGTCTTCAGTGTCACATGATCCTTCAGAAATCATTCTTATATGCTGATCTGCTGCTCAAGAAACATTTAATGTGTACAATTGTACAAAATGTTTGAGTACAATATTTTTTTTCAGGATTCTTTGATGAATAGAAAGTTCAAAAGAACAGCATTTATTTGAAATATAATCTTTTGTAACATTATAAATGTCTTTACTGTCACTTTTGAATTATTTAATGCATCCCTGTTGAATTAAAGTATTAATTTCTTTAATTTCTTTTCAAAAAAATAAAAACAAAAATTCTTACTGTCCCCAAACTTTTGAACGGTAGTGTATAATGCTACAGAAGCTTTGTATTTCAGATAAATGCGGTTCTTTTGAACTTTCTATTCATCAAGGAATCCTGAAAAAAAAAAAAAGTACACAACTGTTTTCAACATTGAAAATAATCATAAATGTTTATTGAGCAGCAAATCAGATATTAGAATGATTTATGAAGGATCATGTGACACTGAGGACTGGAGTAATGATGCTGAAAATTCAGCTTTACCATCACAGGAATAAATTACTTTGTAAAATATATTCAAATAGAAAACAGTTACTTTAAATTGTAATAATATTTCAAAATATTACTGTTTTTACTGTATTTTTAATTAAATAAATGCAGTCTTGGTTAGCAGACGAAACTTCTTTTAAAAACATTAAAAATCGTACCGATCCCAAACTTTTGAACGGTAGTGTATATACAAAATATTATATATATATACACACACACTGCAGTTCAAAAGTTTGGGATCGGAAAGATTTTTAATATTTTTAAAAGAAGTGTCATATGTTCACCAAGGCTGCATTTATTTGATTAAAAAAAGTACTATTGTGAAATATTATTACAATTTCAAATCACTGTTTTCTATTTGAATATATTTAAAATGTAATTTAATCCTGTGATGTCAAAGCTGAATTTTCAGCATCATTACTCCAGTCTTCAATGTCACACGATTCTTCAGAAATCATTGTAATATGCTGATCTGCTGCTCAAGAAAATTTTTTTCAGGATTATTTGATGAATAGAAAGTTCATAAGAATAGCATTTATCTGAAATAGAAAGCTTTTGTAACATTATCACTACTGTTCAAAAGTTTGGGGTCAGTAATTTTTTTTTTCTTTTGGAAATAAATTAAAAAATTAATATTCAGCAAAGATGCATTAAATTGATCAAAAGTGACAGTAAAGACATTTATAATGTTACAAAAGATTCTATTTCAAATAAATGCTGTTCTTTTGAACTGTTTCTATTCATCATCTTCAGTATTCAAGAATACTGAAAAAAAACTGTATACAACTGTTTTCAACACTGATAACAAGAAATGTTTCTTGAGCATCAAATCATCATATCAGAATGATTTCTGAAGGATCATGTGACACTGAAGACTGGAGTAATGATGCTGAAAATTCAGCTCTGATCACAGGAATAAATTACATTTTAAAATTAAATTAGAAAACAGTTGTAGTTAAATTGTAATAATATTTCACATCACATTTTTATTGTATATTTGATCAAGAAATGCAGCCTTGATCATAGTTCATGTCTACATATATATGTATGTGTGTGTGTGTGTGTGTGTGTGATATCAGGTGACAGGTAGGGTGAGGGTGGCAGACAGCTGTCTGAGGGGGCGTTTGATGTCCATGTTGTAAATTCAGGAAGGGGGTTGTCAGTGATGTATATCTGACAGGCCCGTGTGGGTGTGAAGTGTGCATGTATGTGCGACTCTGTGTGACTCAGCGACCTGTAATTGCTGTAACCTAAGCATTAGACAAACAGCACTCCGATCAGATAACACAGGTTCACATCGTCACACTAGCCTTCTCTGATCTGTCTGTGAGGGCTCTCGATGTCTCAGTAATGTCTGAATGACTCTCACACACATGCACACACATTCTCCCATTCCCTAACACACAGCCTGCCCTGTCCAGATCAGACAATAGTCAGACACTCGGACATTCCAACATGCCAGATGATCTGACATGTCCAGCCTGCTTTTCAGCTCTCCAACCTAACCGTCAATCAAGCGGCTGAGTTACGGCCTCGCCGAGACGCCGTAGGCCTGGCAGACGAGGAGGAGAGTGAAATATCTCTCTGTGAATGATCTGTCTTTGTGAATTATGTGTGTGAGTGTGTATGTGAGGAGTTCCCTTTCTCCTCGCTATTCAGAGAGATTGACCCCGTGGCCATAAACTACTCTCTCTCTCTCTACACACACACACACACATAGGGATGTTACATTGTGTATGTATCCATCACACCAACCTCTTCCTGTTTTCAACATCCACAAAAACCTAAAAACATAGATTTTAGCCTGAGTCATGGTGCAGTGGCTAATAAAGCATTGAGCCCTGGTGCTCATGTGGCAAAGGTCAAAAAATAACCAGGGCATGGAGCAAAATAAAAAAATACAAACAAATAAATATTGCGCCATTGACTTTAGACTTTAGACCAGGTTTGAGTTGGTCTATGGCGCAGTCTATTTTCAGCTCCTTAAAATAGCAATGCGGCGGCAATGCGCCTGAACACACCTCTTTTTTAGACCAGCACGCCCATGGGCGCACTAACTGGCGCAAATGCATTTACTAATTTAAGGACGTGGCGCTGAACGGGAAAACGCGAACGGCGCCGGACGCAAACTAGCAAACACACTTGCGCTGCGCCTTGCGTCACATTGCGCCGGGTGTATTATAGGGCCCTGATATCTAGCTAGCTAGCAAAATAACAATCAAACATTTTATATTAAGTACGAGTTTTTAAAATATTAAATGTTTTATAGCGGTTGTACCAAATGACCTGATGTTTCGGGACATGCGTATGGGTGAAAACATGAATTTTTTTAATAGTTAAGAGAGAGTAAGTTACTTTGCTTCATGACCATGTGGTCCTTTTCAGGTGTCTGAATGATGTCACATCCTGTCACGTGATATTGACTATGATCCAAAACGGTTATTTGTATTGGTTACTCCGAATGACATCAATGAAATTCATTTTTCCGGACATTCTTTCTCATAACAAAGCAACGACTTCTACACATAATTTTAATAAAATTTTGCACTATGTTGATATATGATGTTATAAAATCATGCCAGAATAAAAAATATATACATTTATTACATTTTAAGATGTTTTAATCACAAATGAAATGGCTGTATTGGCCTTTGGACGGTTAAACCGAATGACATTTTGATACTTTTATATGTAGCAAAATATAATTAAAACCTTTTGGATTTAATAAAAGAGATCTAGTTGTACTACCTTACATACTTTGGATGTCATATCTTTGTTTGAAAAAAAAATGACCCGCCACGTCACTGACCCATTTTCATGTTTTCACTATATATATATATACACACATAATTTTTAATAATCTATTTCGAGGGGCAAATGCAACCCCTTAAAAAAGGTTGATGTTCAAGGCTTGCTTGCAACATGTTCTGATCAAATTCCTCTTCTTACTGCCCATAACCTACTCCCCCCCCCAAAAAAACCCACATTTGTACAGTAGCCCTTATCCAACCATTCGCTGATGTGAGTCCACCTGAGTCTCTTGTCACATGAACACCATCACTAGGTCCACTAACCCTTTAATACGGCTCATGTCAGGAAGTGTCGTGGTGATTATTGGTTGTGGCGGGGCTGGTCAGTTCCATCATGTGCGCTAGGAGTCGGTTCCCATGGTTACCATAACCATGCCACCTTGATTGGTGCCCGAACTGTAACATAAAGAGGGACAAGAAACGAGCAATGAAACGGATTCTAAATGTATGTATACATAAGAGCACCTATATACATTTGCGTGTGATTGGAATATAGAGAAAGCAAAGGTGGTCCCTGCAGTCTAGGGCGGCTGGCAAGGAAACAGATATCATTATGGAGCTGTTTGATATGCATACTGACATGCTCACGCACACACACAGAAGCACCTGACACTCCATCATGATGTCGTCCCTGAACCTCCCAGGGGGCTGCAGGCACTAGCTGGCGTCAGAAACACATTACAGCCGAGAGATTGAGGAGCCAGAGGCCATTATCTCCCCTCTACAGCACACAGCACTGCACTCCTCCTGCAGAGAGAGAGAGAGAGAAAAAGAAAAAGAGAGAATTAGAGGAAGTGTGTGTGTGTGTGCGTCTATGAGTGTGCATGAATCTTCTCATGTGTCTGTGTGTGAAGGCTGTTTATCCAAAATTTATCCAACAGAGATATTAATGTGGCTTCAGCAAACATGTTGGGGAAAAAAAGCAGTATATTATCCAAAAACTGCCTCTTGGATAATACATTTATGTGGAGATATCCTCATTTTCACAAGAAAAAAAAAATACTCATGTCCTTTTCAATACTATATTGTCCCTTTAATTATATATAATATAATGTAATATTGAAGAATTGATGTTTTAACTGTCTGGAAACAATGGCAAGATTGGTGACCTGTAATCTGTCTCTGTTTTTAAGCCATTGATATTTTGCCAAATGTATCGATGGCCTTATTTTGACAAATTGATGTTTTTGTCATGATAATGTTTTTTTAATCACATTAAGATTTCCACCATTGATGTTTTTAGTGATGCTTCATTGACGCTTTGCAGTCTCATCTGAGTTTGTAATTTTGCGTGTTATTTTAATCAGATAAATATTTAAAAGTTATTGACGTTTAGTTTCATTAAGGCACAAATGTTTCATGGCTGTGGTGGATAGTCGTGATTCTTGCTGAGTCAGAAGACTGCAGGTGATTGTGATGGGTTCAAAGCAGTTTTTAGTTTAGTTAGTTATGACTGCTAAAGTTTTCCAGAGAGGAAAAGGGTTACACTTTATTTTGATGGTCCCTTTTGAACATTCTGTTGACTATAAGTAAATTTGCAACTACAAGTCAACTAAGTGTCATTAAAGTATTACTAGACTGTCATTTAAAGGGTTAGTTCAGCCAAAAATGAAAATTCTGTCATTTATTACTCACCCTAATGTCATTCCACACCCGTAAGACCTTCGTTCATCTTCGGAAAACAAATTAAGATATTTTTGATGAAATCCGATGGCTCAGTGAGGCCTCCATTAACAGCAAGATAATTAACACTTTTTAATGCCCAGAAAGCTACTAAATCATCATGTATCAAACAGCCAAAGTCACGCCCCCCACTGGTGAACCATTGAAATTTCGAAACACTTATGACGTAACAAAGCCTTGTTTACTGAAATCATGTGACTTTGGCAGTTTGATACACACTCTGAACCACTGATTCGAAACAAAAGATTCGTAAAGCTTCATGAAGCAGTGTTTTGAAATCGCCCATCACTAGATATTGTTGAAAGTTGTTATTTTGTTTTTTTGGCGCACAAAAAGTATTCTTGTCACTTCATAATATTAAGGTTGAATCACTGTAGTCACATGAACTGTTTTAAATATGTCTTTAGTAGCTTTCTTGGCATCTGAAAGTGTTAATTATCTTGCTGTCAATGGAGGCCTCACTGAGCCATCGGATTTCATCAAAAATATCTTAATTTGTGTTACGAAGATAAGCGAAGGACTTATGGGTGTAGAACGACATGAGGGTGAGTAATAAATGACAGAAGTTTCATTTTTTTGGGTGAACTAACCCTTTAATATCTGATAACTCTTTTTTTGAGATGGTCCCCAACAGACAGACTATGACAAAGACTAAGTTAATTTGCAATTACATGTCAACTTATTCTAACCCTAACCCTACCAGTCTACTAACACTCTATACTGATATATTTATGTTCTAAATAAATGGCATAAAACTGTAACCTTATACACCGGTTAATACACTATTGTTCAAAAGTTTGGGGTCTGTAAGTTTTTTAATGTTTTTAAAAGAAGTCTCTTCTGCTCACCGAGGCTACATTTCATATTGTGAAATATTAGCTGGCTTCTATGTGAATTACTTTTAAACTTTAATTTATTGCTGTGATGCAAATGGTCCTTCAGAAATCAATCTAATATGATGATTTGCTGCTCAAGAAACATTTCTGATTAATATCAATGTTGAAAACAGTTGTGCTTATATTTTTGTGGAAATGGTCATGCATTTTTTTCAAGATTCTTTGATGAATAGAAAGTTCAAAAGAAAAGCATTTTATTTGAACTGAAATATATTGTAACATTTTGTAAATGTCTTTACTGTCAATTTAGATCAATTTAAGCACCCATGCTGAAAAAAGGTATTCATTTCTTACAAAAAGTAATAAAAAAAATCACACTTTTGTTTTATATATATATATATATATGTGTGTGTGTGTGTGTGTGTGTGTGTATGTGTGTGCGTGCGTGCGTGCGTTGTTGTGACATATCAGGACACAAATTTGTATAATGACATGGGTATGACATAGGTATTACAAAAAGAGGTTTTCCGAAGGCTTATAAATCATACAGAATAAGTTTTTGTGAGAAAGTAAAAGTGTGCACAGTTTCCTGTGATGGTTAGGTTTAGGGGTAGGGGTAGTGTAGGGGGATAGAAAATACAGTTTGTGCAGTATAAAAACCATTACGCCTATGGAATGTCCCCACAATTCACAAAAACAAACGTGTGTGTGTGTGTGTGTGTCAACAGTCGATCCAGGCAGGTCGATCCAGGCAGGGGTCAGAAATCAGGATCACCAGGCAGGACAGATGTTCTTATGAGCCTGATGGGATCCACAGCAGTAATTTCATTTTATCTAAAGACAAACTGTGCAAAACTGTCTGAAATGAAAAAAATGAGAAAAGGGGGGCAGAAAGACAAAATGAAAGAAAGACAGAGAGCACTTGGGAGTCACAGACAGATAAAAAGCCTCTTTATGGGTTATTACAAGCACCTCTTTAATTTCCTCGCTGACACACAATGAAAAATTAGGATGAGGCACTACTGCTCCGTCTCCAGCAGTGTGGAATCACCAGGAAAAGCTTGAAACTTTCCGCAGCAAGACACAACATTAATCCACCAGCAATTAACTGTCTCTGATTGGCTAATCAGGATTTGTTTGGAAATGCAAAACCAAGTTTTGGAGGGAAAGATCATGTGCGGTTCCTTGAACAATGGTGTCACAAGGTCATTTGCTTTCAAAAAGCCCTGAAAAGTTTATGGCACTGATTCTGTTTAAAGCCTCTTGCTTAAACAGTCACAAGGTAAAATAAAATAAGATGTCAGACTGACAGTTCACTTTGTTCATCCAATACAAAGTGAACATATACAAAGTATATTCAAATTAGATAGATAGATAGATAGATAGACTCAAATTTATTTTTATTTTATGAAATACAATTTATTTATTTAGATAATTAGTATTTAAAATAAAATAAACAGATAAATAAACAATGCAGAAAATGATCCAGGCTAACTTTTAAAAATAGAAATGAGTGACTCTTTCCAATATCTCTAAGCCATGGCAAGTTCTGAAAGAAGTAAATAAAGTCTGACACTTAAGAGGCCTTAAACTGACATTTTATCTCAACACCCAAACTTCATCTGTTAAAACTCAGTTTGTCAGATTGATTTCGAGTTACTGACTTTTATTGCCTCCGTGCAATAAAATCACAAACACGACACGATAACTGTCACAACAACTCATAACATTTTACAGAGATCGTCACGGCTGACTTCAGCCTGCCCCTCAAACGAGTTTTGAGAGTTTGGATTGGTCACTTGATAAGAGTCATTCATCACGACCGGACGTGTAGCGACGACAACTGACATGTTCACACTGTAACAGAATCGCAGGGTGACAGAGATGCTTGATGAAAGTGTAAATGACAAACGTTTAATCAACCGAAATGTAACATCAACAGCCACGGGGGCCGTAGTTAATGAGAAGTAATGGAAGAAGCCTTTGGGGGCTTTTTTTTTCCGGAGCGTAGGAATGTAACTCACACCATTTAGTGTGAATGGTGCGCCGTGGAATGCTTTAAATAATCAAAACCTGAGATTTATGAATCGGCAAAGGAGTTCTGAAAATAGTCTGCATGGAAAGTTCACTTGCTTTCCAACCATATTCATTCTGCTCTGCTTATATGCAATTGATATCTGTTCACTAAAGGTAGAATTCAGCATTCATTGTATGTTCAATTTTCAGATGTCTCAAAATGAACTCAATATTTCTCATCAAATTATCTAAATTATTTGAGCTATGCTATACACACTTGTTTTATATACTCTTCCTGTCTCAGTAGTCTATTTCTCCAAAGAAAAAACATCTGAAACTAGACAAGAAACACAGGTAATTAGGGTAAAATAATTAATTGATACACTATTTAAAAAAAATTGAGTTCATTGAAAGTAAAAATGTGAGTCAATACAAAGAAAGAGATTAGTTTAATCAACAGAAACTCAAAATATTATGCTATCTGAACAACATTAGTGAATCTGTGAAAACATTTTTACAGTGTATCACCACACTTCCCCAGATGATTAATGACATTTTGTGTATTAAAAGTTTTCTGAAATGTTATCTTTAAATATGTAAATGATGCTCTAATTAAATATGCAGCAATTTGCATACATTTCCAGAAAAGACATCTGAACATTGGATAAAGCCATGTTCAAAATTCTTGTTTCATTTTTTTTGGCATTAGTTAATGTTTTTACAGATGGGATTTTGGATATCTCTCTTTTTTTATACCCCATAAATCAGTCAACCTTTTCACCACGTTTTACACTATAGGTATGATTCAGCATTTATAGCACAGCGGTACCTGCGGAAACATCTCGTTGCATCTTTCAGCTGTTGGGTTGCATCAGATCTCCAGAAATAAATCAGGACCTGCATCTATGTGAGTGTGTTTTTCTGCTTCTTTCTCTCTGTTGCTTTCAAGAGTAAAAAGAGAGAGAAAACGCAGAAGCCACACATCATTTCAGGGCCTTTGCACTGCCAGGACACTCAAAAGTAAAAAGTAAGAAACCAGATGGATAGTACAAGCAATAAAGGAATTAAAAAGCATAAACAGAGAGATAAAAAAAGAGAAAGATTGGGAACGTAGGGGCGCAGCTGGGTTTGCCCCATGCACACGGAGGGTTCTGGCAAGCGAGAGTTTTCGGGGGTGCACAGGCAGTATCTGCCCT
>RJVU01049122.1:150960-185535 GCA_003731715.1 Anabarilius grahami | reverse complement strand
GGGTCTCGACCCTCATCAATCTCACTCAGGACCCGCTTCAAGACACCAGAGGGGCCCAACCCCGCAGGCCAGAAACCCCCATCCTGTTCACCATACGCACGGGGGCGAGGAAAAGACCCCACTATTGTACACAGCGGGAGGATGGCACACACACACCCAACGACTCCAACTGCCAACTAAGTTCTCATTTAAGGGGAATACTTGATCTAAGTGCGTGTTTGAGAACGAGAAGTGACTTTAGATAGGTAAAAAAAAAAAAAAAGAGAAACCGTCATGGGATGTCAAAATAAAATGGTTTAATAGTGTCAAGTCCCGCTCGAACACTTGATCATAACACCCACGTCTGACACCTACTGTCACAAAACTAGCATAATCTGTCTTCTGTGTGACATGACACACGCCACAACCGTTTACTACTTTTAATTATTTAAATAAATAGTTTCAAAAGATTAAAAATGATGGGGAATCAAAAGGGGAAGCTGCATAGGCAAATATAGGATCTCTTTAATATTTCAAGCAATGAGACTAAACTGGAGACTGGCACAAAAAAAAAAAAAAAGAAAAAAGCACAGTAAATCTCACAAGCGTCTCAAACTGAGCTCAAATATTTCTCATCAAATTCTCTTAAAACTGAATTATTTGAGCTATACTAGATTAGTTTGTGAATATAAGGAGTTTAAATTGAAACTAAATTGATGCTCAACTAAAGAAATCACAGGCTAAAAATGTTAACTAAAAGATATCGCAGTACATTGATGAAATTCAAACTGAATTGTTATGTTTGAATATGCAAATGAGGCATTATATAGTTAAATATACACTAATTGGCATTCATTTCCAGAACAGAAATCTAAAGACAGGTTCAAAATTCTTGTTTCTTTTTTCTTATTTTTATCCCTCCATAGATCAGAGAATAAAAATTGCACCATTTTTTAGGAATAAAATGTTATACAAACCAGACAAATGATATATGAACAAACCCCTTTGGAAAAGAAGAATACAGATATGAAGAAAATTGGAAAGTTTAGTGTATAAGTGCTGCTGAAGGGAAGATTTCAGGCTCAGTGCAGGAGAAAAAACTCATTTTGAGAAAACATCCTTTATTGTAATTGAAATCTACACATGCAATTATATGAAGTGCAGTAAAATGTTGATGTTTTCTTTTCACTGTTCTGAAAGAAGATATGTTATGGAAGCAAAATAGTCAAAAATTAAACAGTGCATGAAAACATGACATGGTTTTGCCTCTAGTGTCATGCCTGAGCTTTGATAGAGCAACTTTTGAGCAATGATATTTCACTCTGGATATATTACTGCAAAGTGTGTGGGAAAGAGAAAGAGAGAGAAACAACAGGCGTATGAGTGAATCTGTGTATATAAAAGTGTGTGTGTGTGTATTAGAGAAAGATGGAGAGAGTGCTTTGCGTGAATGTGTACTCGGATGATAAGGAGGGTAATTAATTTTGTTTAATTAATTGCTACAATGCTGCTATCATCACAGGGAGTGAAGAGCACAACTTCTACTGTTCTAAAGTGGCGAAACACACACACACACACACACACGCAGTCATACAACGTAACCTAATAAAGGTTGAGGACACGTTCATTCACAATACAGATGAGAAGACAAGCTTTACAAACATGGATCCTTACATCTGTGAATCATTTGCAGACTAATTTATGAACAAAACATAGACAAACGATACATCCAAGATACATAAACCGAGTCATGCACTCATGTTTCTGGTGCAAAATTCACATGAACTGACAAACACACGCAACATGACTGATGTAAACCACCATGTTCAACTATTACCATCATACATGACTATAAACATCAGCAAGAAGTGGGAGAGAGAGGAAGATCAGGACAGGAAGGCTGAGGACAAGGGCCAAAATGTAAAAATCAATTTGCAAACTAAAACAGATGACCCTAAACTCAGTGTGGGGCTGGTAATGGTGGGGGGCTCCCTCGGTAAATTCAATTTACGCAGCCCTACCAACTCAATTTGTGCTTCCATTTGGGGGCAGAAGAGAGGAGCGGCGCCACGGGATCAAGCGTCCCCCCAGGCCCCTGCGGCTCTTCTACATATGTTCCTCTTCCCAAACCTAATAATACCCACTCCAACCAGAGCCAGGTATCTCTATTCTGTTTTACACACACAAATACACAGTTTATTTTCTTTGCACCATACGGTTTTCTTTCCACACACTTCTGTTCTTATTGTTTCCTACTGACTAGAATACTGCAATAATGCTTACGTTTAAACTTTTGTAATTTGGCAGATGCTTTTATCCAAAGCATCTTACATTGCATTCATTCACAGTGTGCAATTTATTAATTCATGCATTGGGAATCAAACCTATGACACCATCCTCTGTTTCTTGAGCTAATATTTCAGTGGTGCACTGTTGTTACATGACCTCAATATGCACGTTTACTTATAATTATACTCGTATAATATAGTATATATAGTATAAAGTACAAAGTATATTTTGAAAATATTATTTTAAAATCATATAAAAAATAAATAATGATATAAGTAACTCAAAATAACCATGGCCTGGTATGAATAACATTCTCTTCAAAATGACACAAAAATCATTTTATGACTTTTATTCTGTCAGACATTCTCAAAGGGAATTCTTGCTGACAGAATCATGCTTCAGTAGTTCTTTCGGCCTTGGGAAATTATGACAGACAGCTCCTGAATTTGAGGTTGTCCCGAAAGAAAACTGCTTCCCATTTCTGTCCCTTTCGGTGTGCCTCAAAACGTCAACTTTTAGCCTTGAGTAGGTCCAAACTGTGATTACAACTAAAAGCTACTTTAGGTTTTTAGGCTATTGTTCATACTTTCAGATGACACAAAACGCTGAGGTACCCTTGTAGTGAGCTGACCCCATGCGAACGCACTTACAGACCACTAGTCTCTGATTTGCTGACATTATGTCAGATAGAGAGACGCTACTTTCATTTCTAACGGATTCTTACAGCCACAAGGTTGTTTGCAAATGAAAATGCGGTTTGAGATGCCAACAGAAAACCACAGAGAGAGAGATAAAGAGTGAACAGGTTTGGATGGAGTGGTTACACATACAGACTATATCCACATATATAATCGAGTGAGATCAGACAGGCTTCATCTAAATCTCCACCTCTTTTATTCATTCTGTCTGTCTCTATTTTCTTTTTCTCTGTTCCTTTCTCTCGCTTTCTCTCTCTCTCTCTTAGGTGCTTGGTTTCTCGCTCTATTTTCTCCCTTCCTCTGATTGGCTGCATGGGTGCTTTTCTGTCCTCTCATTGGAGGAGATCTCTCTCTCCTTCTTGCTCTACCACTTTCTCTCCCTTTTCCCATAATGCCCATGGTTGGTGAGCAGGAGCTAAGGGTCTGTCCAATCATTGTCTGAGCCATCAATCAAAGCTGACGGGCCCAAGCGACATGAAAAGAAACCTCAGTGGCAGCCATTAACCGAACACCCCTCCACCACCCCTCTTCTCTCCCTCTCTCTCTCTCTCTCCCTCTCTCAACCCCCCGTGCTTTGTTTTCCTTTCAGCAGACAAAAATGGACTGACAAGATGGAGGGTTGGACATTAATCAAACCACCCCATGGAACCACCTCTTCCTCCTGATAATAAATAAATTCCACTCTTCTCATTGGACAGATGCTCGCATTTTCGCCCAGCTTTTCCTCCTCCTCCTCCTCGCTCGTTCACACTCGCTCTTTCGGTTTTAAGGATGCTCATCTGCTCTCAGTCAGAGTAATTCCCCACAGATCAGAGTAGGGCAGGTGTTTGCTTCACCCTCGTCCCTCTCCAGGGGCCGTGTTGCCCTGACAACTGACCATCCCGAGCCTCTCTCGAGCGTTCGCGGCTGCCGTATGCGTGTTCTGTTTGGTTTGGACCAATGGTCACCCCCTGTGCTTTAATTGAACATGCACTTCTCAGCGGGAGAGCATGCAGAGAAAGGAACAGCCGCAAAAACATGTTCTTCCTACACGCATGACTATGAATGTCAGCTTTGCTCAGATCGTTGCATCTTTACGAATGGATTTCTCAGTCTCGCTGGTGGAAAAAATCACACTCAGCCCAAGATAATGCATATAAAAACAGCCTTTGTTGATTTGGAAACATGACAGCTGGTCTTTCCTTGTCCTACCGCCATGACAGACAGAACAACAAGATTCCCAAGATGAATCAAGGACCTCTAATTAAAACAGAACTGAGGTTTATTGAAGAATGTGTCTGTTGTTCAAAAAAACAACACAATGCAACACAGCTGGGTTTGTATTACACATATGCAAAAACCAAACAAAGCAAAGTATAGAAAAAGAAACAAAAAATAAAAACAAAACACCTACTTGGACTTACATTACACATATACAAGATCAAGTCAAAACACAGCACACACCATTTGAATTTGTATACACAAATGCAAGATCACAACAAAACAAACAAAAAAACAGCTGTTTGGGCTTTAACTATGCACACAAAAGATCCAAACAAAACAAAAAGTATGCAATGCAAAACAAAACAAAACAGCTGTCTGGACTTATACAAGGTGAAAATAAAACACAGCATGACTGTTTGATCTTGTATTAAACAAATGCAACATCAAAACAAAACTAGGCAAAGAAACAAAACAAAAAAAGCAGCAGTTTAGTCTTTTATTATAGATACAAAAGATCCAAACAAATTAACCAAAAAATGGTAATTTAAGCAATTATACATACAAAATATCCAGACAAAACAAACCAAAAAACATTAGTGTGGGCTTAAAAAATTGCCGGTTTGAGCATATATTTTACAGAAGAGCAAGACAAAACAAAGCAAAGTGAACAAATAAACCCAAAACAAACTAAAAAAAAAAAAAGATGATGGTGTTTTACAGATATACATAAGATCCAAACAAAACAAAAAGTATGCAATGCAATGCAAAACAAAACAGCTGTCTTGACTTATATGTGGACTTGAACAAGGTCAAAACAAAACACAGCATGACAGTTTGATCTTGTATTACAAAAATGCAAGGTCAAAACAAAACTAGGAAAAGAAACAAAACAAAAAACAGCAATTTAGTATTTTATATAGATACAAAAGATCCAAACAAAAACAAAGCGAAAAACAAACCAAAAAACATTAGTGTGGGCTTAAAAGAAATATCAGTTTGAGCTTATATTTTACAAAAAAGAAAGACAAAACAAAGAAAAGTAAACAAATAAACCAAAAACAAACCAAAAAACGATGGTTTTATACGGATATTATACATACAAAAGATCCAGATGAATCAAAACAAAGTGGGGGGGAAAACAAACCAAAAAACAGTGGTTTAGGCTTATATTATACAATACAAAAGTTCCAGACAAAACAAAAAGCTTTCAACAAATAGAAATATAAAACAAACAAAACAAAACAAATGAAAGCAAAGCAATATATAGCTCTTATATTATACACATACACAAGAAAATGTACATGTAATCCTAAATTTCAGAGTCTAGTCCCTGAAACGTATAGAATATATGTTATGACTGGGATTCAGATTACTGAATTAGACTTTTTCTGCTCATCTTAAAATGCTTGTGGATCACTGAATAGAAGTGCAATGTCATTTCATGGCACAGAAGTACAACTGAGATCATGATCCCATTGAGGAGGATCGTTTCCTCCATACAATTTTTTCCTCCACTTGACAGGTAGAAGAAGACAAATGAAAAGTTAAGATGGCACGTGGAGGCATGTTAGTGAGCCGCAACGGGTACTGTGGCACCCTGCCTTGCGGGGCATTGTGGGATATGTCCTCCACCGAAGTGGCTGCCCAGATGACATATTACAGCTCTGCGGGAAACGCATGGGCCTACAGGAGGAGGCGTTTCTCCTGCGTTCTGCAAACGTTTAATTTCAGTTGTCTTCCCTGCTGCTTTTACCCAGGTTCAGCGAGAGCCCTGTGGAGGGCCGAGGCGTGTTTGCATTGGCCCCTTCAGAGAAGGATGCGAGCCCGGAGGACTGTTTAACGCTCCAACCTTCAACTTTGAAGTTTTCTTTGACTGCGCAGTGAAAATATTGGCGAATACAGCTGAAGCACATTTCATATTCGTAAATCAACTCGAGCCTTCAAGAGATCAAATGGCCGCACTGTAACGCCATTTGAAATATTCGCTTCCTTGCAACGTTTACATCCTCACATTAGAAAAAGAAAACATTCTGGGAGAGGCCTCTATCCTGGTGGCATATTCAAAGCGATTTACACACACACACACACCACGGCGCCGATAACACAATGACACAATGAGGATGTCTGAACCTGCAGAAACAAAAGAAGCCCATTGATTTGCTGTTAGCAGATCTAGTGAGTGGAAATATAGGCAAGGTCTGTAAGATGGCTGGATCAGTGAAGATATCGTCCCCAGTGCCACGCCGCTGTTTTCCCGAACCCCAATCTGTTGTATCATTGACACATAAATGGATTAGGGTCATGTATCACTGATAATGGTCTAGCCCAATGCTGGTGTGTCTGCAGTTTGGGTTGTGTGTGCGTGATAAGGCCTATTGATTATGTACCATATGCAGTTCCCACGCCGTCCTTTGTGCCATGTGTTCGGTGATGTGTTTTTTCCCCAAGAAAGGGGTATGTGCAGTGATACAGCTGGTGAGTGCGGGGTTAATTTACTCACACAGCCATTGGCCTTCGGGAGCCTGCGTGCTTCTGTCTGGAAAGGTAAAAAAACCTGTACGTTTACAAGCAGCCAATTCAATAAGCTTCTGCGAACAGAATCTGCAATCAAGACAAAAAAGACGCCACACATTCAAGACAGACAAGTTGTTTTTTAATAGATATAATCACAGTGGTTTCGAAATGAGAACTGTACTGCTGCGTTTTCTGACTGATAAGGCCACAGTAAGGAGTCCAATATAGGAGGCACGTGTGTATTTCACATTACACACAAAAAATATATATTCACATTACACGCCGGGGCACACTTTCAACATGTGATCGACTAAAATACCACAAGTCTGAACTACATCAATCACGATGTAACCCCCCTACCAAGTGACATCCATGTAATTTTACAGGAGAACGATGCTTAACCATCTGCCACTGTGTTCACAGCTTTAGTCTACTTCGTTCGAAGTTTTAGCGCACGACAAACAGTGTGCGATAGCGTCTGGCAGTGATGCTGGAGGTACACCGAAGATACTGTTTTCCATCTACTTCTAACTGTGACTCCAGGGTTCATTTTGCAATTTCAAATCAATACAAAGTCGCAGTTTTGTGTAATCAAAATGATAAAGATCATACACACAGTTTGTCATGTGCTCTACAGCTTGCAAATACGACCTTAAAGGGATAGTTCACTCAAAAAAAGGGCTGCACGATTTGGGGAAGAAATCAAATTGCAATTTTCTGATAAAAATTGCAACTTAATGTGATAAATTAATAATTAATAATAATAATAATTAATTAAATATTAATAATAATGTATTATTATTACTACTAAAAAATGTAAAATAAAATAAAAAGAATTTAAGGGAGAATATTTAATTCAATAATAATTATTTTACAGTACAACTGTAAAACATTACAATACTAATATTTATGGCTGTCTTAATTTCTTAATTTTAAAAGCTTTTATTTTTTTGCTAAAAAATCTTTTATTGATGCAAGTTGTTTTATAAGGGCTTCTCATTACAAGTTTGGCTCAATGGTTACGTTCCCAAATGCATGTTATCCACCTTATCCCTACACCCCATGCACGAATTATGGGTGCAACTTCCGTTAATCTGTAAACAATCAGTGAAAGGCTCGCTCTATGAACGCGATAATGTTTTTTTAAACTGAGTACAATATGACGACATTATTCTACTTATTTAAAAGTGTAAAAGCATTAACAAGGTACCAGCAATAACGAACGGGTTAAATATCACTGTAGTAATATATATCTGTATTATGTAACGTGTTGCCTTAATCAAAAGTGTTTGTTAATGTCAGCATTGCGTGATACTATTTTAAAGTGATTTCCGTCATTTTGAAAGATAACGTATTAAAATAATTGTATTTACCCGTGAGAACAAACCTGGAAAGAGATGAGAAACGAGAGATTCTTTGTGCATTCCAGTGAATTATTAATGGGATATATCGTCAATTAAATCGGGAGAACAGACCACAAATGCGCAGTATATGTTGTCCTTTTTCATACTATTACAGCGGAATAAAAAGGGGAAAAGTAATCATGAGGAAAAGAATGCAGTGGCTGAAAAGATCTCTTGCCATAGATCTTCTTGTTATAACATGTCACATTAAAATACCAAGCGTTATGTTATTCTCATGATGTCTGAAAATAAAACATGAAGGAAAATTGACAGCTCATTTAGTCAAACCTTATGATTTTGAAATAATTAGTTTCAGTCTTTTTGAATGGAAGTTTCCCAAACTGGAAGTGCCACCCATAATTCAAAATGCAGTAGGCTTGTCAGTAATAAGGTGGATAAGTGACCCAAACTCACAGCACATGCAGAGAGTTTGTGTGGTGCTACATTTACTGCAAACCAGGCTACTCCGAGACACCGAAAACACCAGATCATGAACTGCTCCCGTGTAAATGAATACAGTTCTGTATTTCACTCTGAAACACATAGAGCATATACTTATATAATTAAATCGCAGTGTTCGAGATTTGATAATCACACTAAGTCACATAGTGATTTTGGTTTTATTTAGATTAATTGTGCAGCCTCACTCAAAATGAAAATTCTGTCATAATTTACTCACCCTCATGTTGTTCGAAACCTGTATGCATAAGGGTTTGGAACTGTAATAAATTAAAACTGAGTGAATGATGGTAGAACTCATTGTCAATTTTAAATTCTTTAACTAAGTTCATTGGGGATGTCCAAAGAAAGTCAACACTCAATGCTCAAACGTTGTTTCTGCCTCTTTAAAAGAGCCCACCAATGGATCATCAGCTGGGTGTGGCCTTTTCCGAAGCCTCTTGGCCTCATTCTGAAGCTTCTGCCGAATGTAGCCCTTTATTTCCGAATCCGTCTTTCCAGGGAAGAACCGCTGCACTGTCCCTGTGGAGAATGTTTCACTGGTAATCAAAGCTGCAAACTTGAGACCTCAATTAATCAAAAACTTCACAATGGTCTGATTGCAGTAAATGAAATGGAACTGAATGAATTCTCAAACTAACTAAAAGACGCCCACTGTTCAGTACTTGTTACAAATCGTCTCTTATACGTACTCAGAATGGCCTGGATCTCATGTGCCGGAAGAGCTGGCTTAGGCGTCCCTCGCTTGCTGTTAACGATGCCTGAGATTGAGTGAGAAGCCAGACAGTCTCTGTCGTACAGGCTGCGCAGCAGGTCATTGGTGAGTTTCTGAGCGGTGGTCCCTGTGTTGCAGCGCTCCAGAAGATCAGCAGTGATAACCTTGAGAAACAAAAAAAGTTGAGCTGTAAAAAATGCAGTCACCAAACAATGCATGAGGACTGCAACTCATTTTTAAAACTGATAATAAACAGCAATGAAAATATTCAACAATAAATGTCATTATTGATGAGTCAGGTGTTTGCATTGCGCTTGAAGAAACCCTGTCAGTGATGGTACATTAAAGTAGTGAAAAATGACCTAAAAACCACATTAAATGTCATGATACTGATCTTATAATGCAAAATAATGCAGTCTAAGAGTATGTTGTTGTATTGTTTGACTTTCACAAAGAGTGTGCAATATTAGTTGTTAAACATCAAGTTTTAAATGTACCACAACTGAACTTGAAATCATATATGCAATGCAGGTTATATATGTTGGTCTCAATTTATATTAGGTGGCTTTAACTACTATGTACTTATATCAAAAAAATAAGCACAATGTACTTATTGCGATCATATTGTATTATAAAACACTTTTGTTGCTACTGAGGTGGGGGTAAGGTTAGGGATAGGTTTGGTGGTATGGTTCGGTTTAAGGGTGGGTTAAGGTGTATGTTAAGAGTCAACAGTGTAATTATAGATGTAATTACAGAAATTAATTACAAATGTAAAAACATACAGGTATTTTTTTTAATATAAGTACAATGTACAAACATGTATGTACACAATAAGCGCATTGTATCAAATTATTAATTTAAATGTAAGTACATAATAGTTAAGGCCACCTAATATAAACTGGGATCAGTATGTTTTTATATGTACAGTAATTCTAATTAGTGCATAATAAATATATATCCAAATACCTTTTCACACTTAGTTTGGTAATTTTGGTTATTTGACCTGTTCTGCTGGTTTCGAATTACATTTTTTGTAAAAAATAAAAATAATAATATAAAAAAATACACGTTTTACATTACTTCAATTTGCATGTTGTTTGAATGAGAGCATTGGGTATGATGTCTGATTAATCAAAGAAATAAACAAATTAACTGATTATTAAAATAGTCGTTAATTGCAACCCTACAGTGAAAAATCTGCAAAAAAACAGCAACTGAGGCTAAAAACTTTGTTTTAAAACAATTTGTCAAAAATGTTTATTTGTTTCATTAAAAAAATAATAATAATGTTAAACTGTGAATTTTTTAACCATTTTATAATGTAAATTTTATTTTAACCATTTTTGGACCCAATGTAAACATTAATGTGTCACATTGTTTAAGGAGGGCATGTCCGATTAATCAAAGAAATAACCAGCAGATTAATCTATTATTAAATTGATTATCGTTAACTGCAGCCCTACGAGGAAACAATAGAAGAAAACAGCAACTGAGGACAAAAACACTTTTTTTTTCCAAAACAATTAAACACATGGGATTCTACCAAGAACTTTAAAAAAAATGTATAATAAACCCTATCTCGAAAAAAAAGAGATGTTCTGGACAAGTTCTGAAACCGATTACAGAGGCATCTAAAATGTAACTCTTACTTTTTGTTCCGGAAGCGTTCCATTCCTTTGCGTTTGCATTGTTTGTGTGACCTCATACTGACCACACCCCTGCTGCTCTGAACTTGCACGTTCATCTGTTCTTCCACTAAGCACTGTTGGATGAGAAATGTGACTGGGTGGCCTGCTTCTCTCGGGCTCCCTTGGAATGCTGGGAGTTGCAGCTTCGTGGCTGCCACACAGCCATCTATCACTCCTCTCGATCAACTCCTCAAGAGTCTGAGCCAACTTCCCACAAGCTGTAAAAGAAAAACTATGAATTTAGTCTGAAATTGTCTCACAAGGGTTAACCTGTTGTGTAACATGGCACACCACAGTAATACTAAATCTTTCCTCGACGTGAAGTTTCCTCATGAACTTGCTGAACTTTTTTTCCTCAAACTGAAATGATCTTGAAACATGAAATGGGCTGTGAATGAGTCGACTGTTAGCAAGATTTCAGCTCGGTGCACATCTTTCCCTGCCAATGGAAATGCATTGCACTAAAAAAAAAAAGAAAAAAACCCAGTGAGGGCACTTTGCCTCCTCGTTTCAGATCAGAAGTCCACCACTTTACCTGTTAGGCTCCTGATTTGCTCTCGAAGGCTGTCCATCTCCCTCTGCATACTCAGCACCATGGCGATAAGCTCCGCCCTTGAACGTGATTGGAGGCTTCCGAGCACCTGAAAGGAAATTATACACGTCACATTATAAACTGAGCAGCATAGACACCGACTGTTTTGGAGTGTAAGAGAAATTTACTTTTCGGCTCTAAACCGTCAAAAGGCACTTCACTGTAGATGTTTAAAAGTAAGAAGCTTAAATTAATGCAGTCAATTAAATATTAGATTTTTAATAAAGTTACTACCTCCATAGTAAAATCTGCATCCCTTGTTGCATCTCCAAGGGGCTTGTCAACCTCGAAAGCCTGTTTGAGTGAAAACCAAAAATTACTATTGTTTACTCTAGGGGAAAAAACAGTTGTTCTGATTTGGTTTGTAACATAAAAAAAGACATTTGCTGACAATGTAAAAATAAAACGACATATGAGACATCATTTGAGGTTCCTCGCATTGGCAGAACCCTATAAAGATCCTCTATCCTTCTGAAGATGCCTCAGATAATATCCTTTGCACTCCTGTTATTACAAACTACAATATATTTAACGTGCCTCAAAATGTTTCCCTCGTGATGGAATTCCAGATGACAGTCTTTAAAGTTCTTGAAGGAACTTGGGGGTTCCATCAAAGTTCCCCAACTGATTTCCTTTTTTTGAAATGGTGCCTAAAGGTCCTTCCGAGGGTTCTGCCAGTGTGACAGTCTGCGGAAATCCAAATAATGTCTCCAGTGTCTTCATTTTTACTGTAAGAGGTCCTATTAACCCTCATTAAACTACAGATTAAAATTTTCTATCATCACATGGAAGATACTGTAAATCAATTTTATATTTCATATAATTCTATCATTTTATTACATCTTATTATTAAAATCTTATAAGTTATAAATGCTAAGAATTGCCATTGCAACAGTTATTCTAATCTATTTGCATTGCTAATCAGCAAAAAAAACAAAACTCATCATATTAAGTCAGCAATAAAAAGGAACAGACCTTTGTTTTGAACTTAATATAGTCAGCATTACAAGATAAGATGTCCTCTCCATTCAGTCCTCTCCATTTTCTCCTCTTCGCCGGTTCTTGCTGAAAGACAGTCACATAATTATATCAAGGGTCCGTAAAACAATGACACTACGCAACAAAAGGTTGATGTTTACATACACTGAAGACGTGGTTCGCCCTCGCGCCGGTGTCTTCTGGTGTCTCTTCGTATCCCTCGTATCCATTGTACAGGATGCGCTTTGCTATTGTTTTTCTCCTCATCTTTCGCCCATTAGCCGTTTTCCTCGCCGAAATACCGTCCGGTTCTTTATCATGCCGGTCATGGCCACGCGCAGATCCGTGACAGCCTGATGACTTTCACGCTCGTGGCATTTCGATTAAAGTTAAAGACACTCTGCCGTGTCAACATCACGAGTGCGTCTTGAAACACTTAAATTCAAGTAAAATGTGTTTAAAAAGCGGACTCTAAAAGTTTTAACAGTTGCTAACATGTCAAATACATCATAAACAGCTCATAATCTGTCAAGATGAGATGATTGCTATATAGCTTCAAGTGTTTACATCAGGCATTTTAACGTAAAGCTCTTAACTGCTGTTGAAAGAGAGATTAATAGTATTAATTTAATAATTAGCTACTTCTAATGATCTTCATAACCTCTTGCTATTGTAGTTTTGTTGTTGTTTATTAATGGCAGCTTTGATTTACTGACACTTTCCACAAAATACATACACTTCAGTGTCTCATGGCATTTTTAAAACATTATATTTTTGGTTTAACACCTGTATTAAATATGTTTGATAAACTTTTATCTAGCATACATTTTACATAGCATGAAATGTAGCTTTAAATGCCGTTTTAAACATCTTTATTCCCAATGAAAATATGGATTTTTGACTTGCTTGACTAATAGTTAAAATCATCAGTCACTATCATAGTGATTAAAAACATCATAAATCAACATCTATAGAAATTATATTTAATTAATTGTTTTAATTATAAATACATTTTAATGACTAAAAACATAAAAGTAGATAATGCCTACTTAAAATTATGACAAAAAAGTAATATTATTTTTAGCATTTACTGCATTTGTCAAGCTCAACCACTCAACCATGATAATTAAATTATATGTAAGAAAAATATTAAATACATTTATGGATTTTTTTTTAAATGGACGAGGATATGTATTATGTTGTATGCTCTTTAAGAAATGAAAAAAAAAACATCTTGATTATTAAAATATTAAATAAAAAGCATTGAAGACATGTAAATGCACTTGTCTTAAAAAAAATGTGTATAATAAAACAATGCTATCTAAATCTAAAGATATGAAATTATTCGTCCCAAATAATATGGAGACTTTATAGGCCATTTTCTATTTCTTACACTCTCGTTCTTTCTTTTTTTGGCTGAGCACAGAGACCAGTGAGAGGTCAGGTAAGGTTTGACCCCATGCAGTCCCAGGTGACGTACAGTGAGCATTAAGTGTATCCAGAAGCACCTGAGGTTGTAAAAGAGAGGCCTCTCCAGGATTGAGAGGAGGGAAGCAGCTCTGGGCTGGAACAAAGTGGATCCTGTAACTCATTAAAGCAGTCTGGGGATTACAAAAGGTCACTCAAATAGTGCCATGTGCACTAGAACTGTCTTCCTTCTGCTTTGTGAATATGGCTCAGTTAAACAAGGTCCCGTTTGATCCAATCAAGTGCTTAGGTAAGTCTAGTAAAACGCTTCTCAAATGTATATAATTCTCCGCTATTCTCAGTTTACTTGAATTAAATGATGAGTGGTTGACAGGTAAGTAATCTGGCCACATTAAATTAATGCTTACACATCAAATGTGGTTTGGTCATATGCATTTTAAATATGATTTGAGTTATAGGTTCAGAATTCAGTGTGTTTTGGACCCTGTTTACACCTGCATTTAGTGCTGTCCACTTGTAATGGCCCGAAACAGATCTTAATACCAGGAGTAAATGGGGTCTATGTGAGGTTTTGACTCATTTTAACTCCATAGCTATTTCCTTTTCGTTCAATTTGAAACAGACTAGCACACAAAGACTCACTGTTAGGAGACACAAAAGGCATCGACAACAGAATTACTTCGCTATGGACATTAAGAAAGATACATTAACATACTAGATGAAAGAGAACTGGCACCTTCTCTTATAACGGTGATTAGACAAGCATGAAATCCACACTACATTGATCCTGGTGGCTTCAGTCATTTCAGTTCAAACTGTCTGAGAGGTTCATTCTAACTTACATGAACAAAATGACTTACTCATCCAGCCGGATCCACCATGATGTTCATAATCTGCAAAGACCAAACATGAAGATCTGTGACTAAAGCACATCTTACATCCCAGCAGATGTTATTACAGTACAGACTACAAATGTGACAGCAGAGCCACCATCTCTTGCTCAGACAGACCAATTATTGATCTCCTCCCTACACATTTCGGCCTCTTGAGAGGATCCGAACCAGCATAAAGAGGGGTATTGATGATATAGGCCTATTGATATGCATTCTTTTATTTACTTTTACCATAAGACCTTTCACCTCTCTCCTAACAAATCAATTGCACGTACAGCATGAAGCTTCTTTTCTGGGTCATGGGCTGCCATTCCCCATTTAGTGTGAGAGCAGCTTTGAAGTTTGTCTTGTGACTGTCAGACTTGCCTTCGCTGCATAAGAGTTTGTACTAAAGGAGCTGATCTAAAGTCAGTGTAAACCCTCAAAAAGGGGTTGGGAATCAGTAAAAAAAAAAACTGGAACGAAATGATTTTCATGATGCCAGTGAGGACAGAACATTGTACAAAAACATTTTGACAATCTTTCCTGCATCAGTGGCGGAGCTACTTAAACCATTTACCCATCAACCTAAAAATGTGTGTGTGTGTGTGTGTGTGTGTATATAGTCTACATGATATTCACATATGCAGTTCATGCATAGCAGTTACAGCATAAAATAAAATTTAAACCTATAACATTTTACATAGGTAACTTTTAAACATAGCCTATAACATTTTTATCTCACAATTCTGACTTTTCTTCTTTCATTTGTGAGTTTATATCTCCAAGTTCGGACTTTATAACTCACAATTGTGAGTCTATATCACAATTCTGAGGGGGGAAAAAATAGAATTGCACGATATAAACTTGCAATTCGGAGGAAAAAAGACAGAATAAGTAGTAGTAGATTTCACAATTCTGTTTTTCTTTCTAAGAATTGTGAGATATAAACTCAGATTTGTAAAAAAAAAAATCTTTATTGTGAGGTATAAACTTGCAATTCGGAGGAAAAAAGACAGAATAACAAGTAGATTTCACAATTCTGTTCTTCCCTCTAAGAATTGTGAGATATAAACTCAGATTTGTGAGAAAAAAAGTCAGAATTGTGAGATATAAACTCAAAATTAACTTTTTTTATTCTTTTATTCCGTGGCTTCCACAGACGGTTACTGCAGAACTGTCATTTTCTGCCGAATTACAGAAACTGTAATTCTGAAACCGATTACAGAGCCATCTAAAATGTAACTCTTACTTTTTGTTCCAGAAGCGTTCCATTCCCTTGCGTTTGAGAACTGTCATTTTCAGCCACCATGTACCGCCCATTTAAAAAAAACTGTCATCGCTGTTTGCAAACACAAAATAGGTCTATACTGCCCTATTTTGTCCCATATTATTTGAGACCAACAACAAAAGTAATGAACTGGAATATTTAAGTGGAATCAGGATCAGAACTACAATCATTAAATTCCTTACGATTCCCAAAAGTGAAATTTTGCTAGCGCAGGTAACAGACAAGGACCTTTTCTTTACTGTTGCCCTCTTCTTCTCCATCTTTCCCTCTATGTACATAATGAAAATAGAAGAGTAAATAGTGCCATAAAGAAAGAGGCCCTGCCTGGGCACTGAGTGGGATTTAATTGACCATATGGGGGCGTTGGAGTTGATCTCTGACCCTACTTCTATCAACCCTTGGGAGCGCCCTAAAATGATATAATGGACAGAAAAGTGGGTCAGCCACCCAGGCAAAAAAAAAGGATAATACAAATGAACACACACCTACATACTTTAATGTCTGTATTAAATGCACCTCTTAACATTTCCCTATGGATGTGCATGCAGAAGCTTTATACTCACCTATCAGTGATGGACAGCTCATGTTTTGAGGCTGCTCAGCAGTCGGTCACTTGTTTAGACTCCCCGCCATGGCACTTCTTTCCTCCGCTGCCAACGTTCTCTCTCCCCCTTTCTGCTCATGCATATGGAGAAGCTTAATTTATAAGGACAACAGCACTGCCTTAAGATCTGTCGCTGAGAGACAACATAGACTGACACATGAGTACAAAACAATGCAGGCCATTCGGTGTCCAGGGCAGCACTGAATGTGAAGGAGTGCTGGACAGGGGTCTTGCGGGCCTTTGATGGGGAAAACCAGTTTTTTTTTAGGGTTACCTCTCGCTTATTCTTTTGTTTAAGGTCAAATGTGTAATTGTTTGTACATTTTGATGCTTAAATACTTATGTTACAGTTCAGTATGCAGAGACAAGTAAGCCAAAAAATGTAATTCATTTTACAATTCTTTGTTGTGCAGAAATTATACAATTCACCTTTAAGAAATTGGCATTCAAATCCAGCATTTATATTCAAAGACCATTTCAATCTTATGCAAGGCAAATAGTTTCTTGTAGTTTTCTTGTGTAGTTTCTTCATTATCCTAAATCAGACATATATTACAAAATCACTAAACTATACTTTCACAATTTACCCTGATGTTAATTCAGTTACCCTGAATTTAAATTCTGTCATTAATTACTCACACTCATGTCGTTTTCGATGGCTCAGTGAGGCCTCCGTGACAGCAAGATAATTAACACTTTCAGATGCCAAGAAAGGTAGGTGGTTCAACCTTAATATTATGAAGCGACAAGAATACTTTTTGTGAGCCAAAAAACAAAAAATTTAATAATGACACTTTTTTTTAACGAATCTTTTGTTTCGAATCAGTGGTACGAACCATTTCGGAGCGTGTATCGTTTACTGAAATCACGTGACTTTGGCAGTTTGATACACGCTCCGAACCACTGATTCGAAACAAAAGATTCGTAAAGCTTCGAAGCTTCATGAAGCAGTGTTTTGAAATCACCCATCACTAGATATTGTTGAATAAAGTCATTATTTATTTATTTTTTTACTCACATAAGTATTCTCGTCGCTTCATAACATTAAGGTTGAACCACTGTAGTCACATGAACTGTTTTAAATACGTCTTTAGCTTTCTGGGCATCTGAAAGTGTTAATTATCTTGCTGTCAATGGAGGCCTCACTGAGCCATCGAATTTTATCAAAAATATCTTAATTTGTGTTCTGAAGATGAATGAAGATCTTACGGGTGTGGAATGACATGAGGGTGAGTAATTAATGACAGACATATTATTTTTAGGTGAACTAACCCTTTAAAACTCTTTTGTGAACACTTAACTACTTTAAGGGTTAGTTCACCCAAATTAAAAACTCTGTCATCATTTACTCACCATCATGCCGTTGCAAACCTGTATGACTTACTTTCTTCTGTGGAACATAAAAGAAGATTTTTTAAAAAATGAAAGAAATGATTAATAACCAAACAGTTTCAGGTCCCATTGACTTCCAATATATAGACAAAAATTACAGTGGAAGTCAATGGGAACAGAAACTGTTTGGTAACCAACATTCTTCAAAATATCTTACTTTCTTATGTTCCAAAGAAGAAAGAAACTCATTCAGGTTTGGAATTAAATGATGGTGAGTAAATGGGTAAACTATCCCGTTAAGCACGTAAACCATTAACAAATTAATCTGTTATGTTGTAGCATTCCTCATTTGTATGTTTCTTTGTATAAAAGCACCTGCTGCTAAATGAGTAAACATTCCCACGTGTCAAATGTTGCTTCTCATCAACTATTAACATCTAACTCAATGCATTTACTGCAAGAAACAAGACCTTTTCCCCAATAAACTGCTCACTATTCCACCAGCCGATCCAGATCTGGCCTACGGTCGTCTGTTAACATGAATCTGAGACTTTCAAGACGACATGAAGCTGTGCAACCTGCAAACTTTCTCCCAGAACACTGTTCTGTTCAGCATCAGCCATTTCTGCCTTTGAGGGATTAGAGTGATGTCATCGGCAAGGTCTCAACCCTTTTCGCTGTCATCCTGGCTCAGGTCACCGTTAAGTCCGAGCGGCGCAGCTTTTGCATGCACTATAATTCAGACTGTGACTTTGATGATAATAGCACTAATAATGGCCTGACAGTGACGGATGGGTGCAGGCAATTTGGGGGCCCGTGAAGTGACCCCCGGCCCAATCAGAGCACTTCCAGGTTAAATGTGACCCCAGGCAGCCGGCAAATAGGGAGAAGATCTGAATGGGTGAAGGAGAAAAAGAAAGAGTGAGAGAGAGAGAGAGAGAGAGAGAGAGAGAGAGAGAGAGAGAGAGAGAGGTAAAGCACTGAAGTGAAGAACACTCCTCAGGATAATAAGTAATTGCTGCTATATGCCATTTCTTTCCCGTTTGGATGCTTCTGCAAGATTCCAAGAGTAGAAACTCTGTCCGCTAACCACAGAGGCAACCACATTCGAATCCCAAGAGCTACATCCGAAATTCTGCTGCGTTGCCAAAACCTTTTGGTTTCACAACCCAAGTCTTTGGCCGCAAACACAGTTCTCTTAATCAGTCCAAACACCTCCCCGGGCAGCAGTGGGAATGCTTGGCCAGGCCATGTGTTAGACATTAAACGCAATCAGTGACGGCGTTTTTTGAGTGCTGGAGAGATTGAGAGGAAGGGAGATCCAGGTTGATAAATAGCAGAGCCACTCAAATGCCCGTCTGTTCACGGGGAGTCTGGGTAATCAAACCAAGGCCTGTTTGCTTTATTTATGCCGCACGTCAAAATGAGAGATTTATCGTTATTGCGAGGCAGCACTTGATTAGTTAGGAGAATGTGGAAAGCTAACCTGGAAAACCTCTACTGGCGTTTAACGTCTTCTTGTAGGGATGAGCACAAACCAAACAATAGATGCATGCTGGTAGAGATGGAAAAGTGACAGGGATTAAGCGTTCTTTGTGGCGAAGGCAATTCTGGGCACAGCATTTTCTCATGATTACTGTACGAAAGCGCTCTCCAACTCTGTTCAAAAACAACTAACATCTGATTGCCATTCATCCTTTAGCGGTATCATCTGCAGATGGGAATTGACACCAAAGACAACATGAGCTATGGAAATGATTAAGCAAGACCTCCACAGCAAATAGCTTGGTTATGCAGTACTATAATTTCAATTTCCTTCGCAAACAACCGTTTCAATATACGCCTGGACAAACCAAATAAACACTTCTGACGTACTTACGGTTTCTTGAGACATATAACCTTTTATCTTTCACTGCCAGAAACAAATGGCATGTTAAGAATTAACGTAACGTCTTCCCTCTAGGTCAACACCGTTCCTCGCCGTTCCTGTATTTTTCCATTAATCCTCCTCCATCTCCCTTAATCATACTGCTGGCCCGGCGACTTGAAAGGCGCCAAGTAACACGCAACTTGTCAGATCCAGCAAGGGAAAAAAGAATTAAGTCCAGAGGGTAAAGTTGGGACGGAGAGAAGTGTGAGTGGGCCGGGTATTGAGCCCTGGGGCACCCCGAAAGTCATAACTCAGAGCTTAGGTACCGTGGCCCGCCTGAGGAGTTACCGTCTGCCAATTGATTTAGTGTCATCTGAGGTCTTGGCCGCCTCTTACGATTATGTGCCTTATTAAGTGATTCTCTGAGCATGACAGCTTTAGGATATTAGGTGGTACTTTCTGTGGCCTTTTTCTAAGTACATGAATCGCCTGCTTTTATTAGCCTGAAGGACACTGCATCTCAATCCTGGTCTGATGGTGTGAAATCTTTCCTATATAGTATTGACTATAACTACACCAGTTGGAATAAAATACTTCCATTTTCCATTAGGCGCAGTCTCTCTTCATTTTCAGTTCGCATCTCTACAACTCTAGTTTTGACATTTTGAGGTCGCAACCCACTGGACGTCAATATTTCTAAAAAACTGAAACACAAATATTTTAGTACCAAAACATGCAATAACACCAAGTGAGCGTGTTTCCTTTAGAAGGACATTTCCTCTGGATAGTGTTTATTTTCTTTCACCTTTGTTTGATGGAAAGGTTAAGCAAACATATATAAAAGAAAGATTTTTGTTTGATGTGTGTATATCTGTGCCTGTGTGTGGATGTTTATGTGTGTGCAAAGAAGCCAAAATTGTGAGTTAAATATTGTCATAGACATTCGTTAGCCAAGTGCAACAATTACAGGGGACTTTTGACCAAAGTTACAACTGCAGGATTATTTTATCAGAAATCACATACACAGAGTTCCCAGAACTCACCAGGAGAAATCTCTTTATCCTCCATGTTGGATAAAATTCCTCTGCGAGATATGCTGTTTACCATGACTCCATGGCTTCATGCATTACTGGAAACAGACAAAGAGAAACCAAAAAAAAAAGAGATAAAATACAGTCTTACTCTGTCAGTAATGACAATACACATACTGTTGGGTATAAAGTGCCTGACGAAGACCTGATGGTCGAAACGTTTTTATGGAGCAGATATATCAGTGTGCGGACATTACATTTGTTTTTTGCTTCAGTTTGTCCTGCACCTGAGCCCCGGTTGGGTTTGTGGGATGTGCCCACCTTTTTGTATTTTTGATTTTGTATAATAGGTATAACCATCTTTTCAGGTCTGAATTTTTTTCAGTCTTTTACAAAGATGATTTGAATCAGGACTAATTTTAATTGCATTGGCCACACCCTAGTCACACTCGATTGGAAGGAACACAGAACTATTAATTTAAAGCGATTCATAAGATAATGCCTTCTGGGAGTGTGCTTCACTTCACGGATCCATATATCTATTTATAAACTATTTACATTTATTAGATTATATCATATAAATGTATTGATCTGTCTTTGTGTGTGTGTTTGTGTGCGTTTGTGTGTGTGTGTGTGTGTTTAGACAGAGGAATATAGATTTACTACTACCGTTCAATTGTTTAGGGTAAGTTTTTTTTTAAAAGAAATTTGTACTTTTATTCAGCAAGGATTCTTTTTAATTTTAATAAAAATATTAAGCAGCACAGCTGTTTTCAACATTTATAATAATAATAAATGTTTCTTCAATATCAAATCATCACATTAGAATGATTTCTGAAGGATCATGTGACCCTGAAGACTGGAGTAATGATGCTGAAAATACAGCTTTGCATCACAGGAATAAATTACATTTTATTATATATCCAAATACACAACTGTTATTTTAAATGTCAATAAGATTTCACAGTGTTATGTTTTTACTGTATTTTTTTATCAAATAAATGCAGCCTGGTGATTATAAGATTTAAAAAAATCTTTGAACAGTAGCATACACTACATTTATATAATTAAACGTATCTCTCTGTCAGCCAATAATACTGTCAAAACTGTCACTTTCAAAATTTAAAACTAGGCTTTGTCAAACCATCATTCACAGTTTGTTTCCTTTGCCTTAAAAAAAACCTTGTATTATCGCTGCACTACTTTTATGGATCATCTCAAACTTTACATTCAGCAAGAATGTCAAACACCAAACAAGAAACTGTATTACAGCCAATGTGTTAAATCATTCCACAAAGATAACATTCAATATATGCAGTGCTGAGAAATGTTTCCAGGGTCAGGAGGACTCTGAACCTTTAGTGAAGGGTGTTTACTGCTGAATCTTTGTGCCAAGAGAGTTTGACAACATGGCATTATGTGCAATTTATGTCAGGCTTGGTTTTGTGTGTGTGTTTATGTGCGAGAGTGTGTGTGAAAAAGAGTGTGACAGAGATTGCATTCATATGTATGACCTTCCTCTTTAGAGGCACCGTCAAAGATCACAGTCAGTGTTGACAGAGATATTTCTCCCATGCATTGCCGCGGTGAGGGCTGCTGTCTAAATGCTTACTCACCAGGCGCCGACTGCACAGGCCGCCAGCAGAGCCAGCCAGTGGCCCTGAATGCCCTTTTGCTGAGTAGACTCTAGCAGCCAATAAATGGAGCTGTCACTCCTGTCAATCTTGCTTTCTCTGACACAATCGGCCTATCACGCCCACACATGCCGTCCTGCCCGCCTCAATTATGTCCCTAAAAGGACAGCTTTCTCTGACAGCCCTGCCTCTTGCATGACAAAAAGCAAAGATGGCCAATCATCTCATTCTCCGCCCTGGGGATTGAGAAAGAGAGAGAGTGAGAGAGAAAGACTCTTTCTTTATGCAAAGTTTTATTTCAATGTGTAATGTCTCTGTAATTAATGAAGCATATTATGAAATTATGTTTTTGAATAATGTTATCATAAAATCTTTCCTCATATGATGCATGTGATACACGGTCACTAAACTTTTACAAATGTAGTCCATCACATGACATCTCACCACATTTAAAAACAAACCTAGCAATTAAGAAAGTGACTGATGAAGAATTCACACCGCTCTGTACCTGCAGATATCTCAGATTCTTGTGATTTCATGAATAGCCTGAAATATGAAGAAAGAAAAGCCAGGAACAAGGCCTCAGATCCTCCTGTCTGAGGGTCAGATCCTGCCTGGTCCAACTGCGTTTTGATGCTCTATCGTCCTCTAGTGGATCGAAGGTTGATGCGCAAGGTTTGCTGTAAAAACAGACAATGATAATGTACCACAATGTTTTTCACTAAATTGTAAAATGTTTGTTCTATTTGTTACATTCTTCAATCAATATTTTAAAATCATGCTCATAAAAAGTAATTATTTCAATGTTTATTAATATAAAATAAACAAAATTTACATCAACATTATAAGTCCCATTGTCTTAAGGCCATTTTCATAACCATAACAAAAATACTCATGAAGGTCTCATTTCAGAATGATTAATCTTCACTTTAAAAATATCAGTTTAAACACACGTGATGTCTAATTCGCCTAATATTTTTGTGGAAACTGTGATTCTTTGATAAATATAAAGTTCAAAAGAACAGCATTTGTCTGAGACAGAAATCTTAATGCATCCCTGTGGAATACAATGATTCAGTTCTTTCAAAAACATCTTACTGACTCCAAACATTTGATAATAAATATATACTAATATAAAGTAGGCTATATATGAAAAATATAAAAGGTATTTGCTGATCTAACCTAGGCTATTAGCTAAAGAATATATAGCCTATATATATATATATACATATACAGTAAATATTCTTTAGCTAACAGGTAAGACCAGCAATATCTTTTAAAGGTTGAGTAAAATACTCAAAAAGCTCAATAAAACAATCAATAATGATAGATATAAATATCAATATAGATGTAAATAATGTAAATTACACTATTGCCTTTAATAATTAAATACCTGTTTCTTTTTGTAAAACATTTAAATGAGTATTTTTCTCTATGTGGCTACTTGTCATCTTCTATATGGGACCTGGGCCTGTGTCTGACACTGATATAGGCTAACTGCAGCCCACTTTATCATTTATTTATCTAAACGACCTCGCCTACACTTTCCTCTTGATTAAGTTACTTTTCTGTTGACTATATACTCTGTGAAACCTCTCCATTCCACCGGTCTCCTCGTATATTCAGAGACCTGTCGCCGTGTTTACCCTTCGCGAGGATAAATCGTGTTTTTTCCTATCCCGCGCTTCCATCACGCGCCGAGCTCGAGCGTTCTGAATGGCGCGAGGGTTTATTTGTTTAGGAGAGCGGCATTTATTTTCCGCGTGCTCTGTTTGGGCAGATGGCGGGTCTCGCTGCGCCAAGTGGACCCGGGTGTTTATTTGAAATGGGGCGTGCGGCACGCGAGGGTATTGAGGAGCCCCGCGGACCATGTGTTTCTCTGTGCGCCCTGATTGGGTGACGCGGAGTTGGCAGACGACCTGACGAGAAACAGGAGACAAAATGGCGGGCAGTCTGTCTATGAGCTTAGGCCTTCCATACGGCGTTGGGCCTGGTCGAAAGCGCCTGGCTTCATGGATGGGTTCATTTCATGAGATCTCGACATCCAGCACAACACATATTTTAATATGATTTTAAGGCCATATGACAGCGCGGTGTAATTTGGTACAATACTTAAGGAAAGGACCCTGATAGTTAAATAACACAGGCCTCTAAAGTACACCATTCAGTTCTTCCAAGAAACGCACGATTAAAATAGTTAATTTCACGTTAGCTATATTTACTTTTTCTTTTTTTCTTCCAGCAGTTTGAGTAATGTTTAATATTCTGTGTTAAAGAGAAACTGGCCAGGAACATGCGTGTCATGAAAACTAACAATTCATAAATCAAGTTATAACCTGAAAAACAGCTATTTTACCTCCACTTTCGGGTGTAAGTTTACTAATTTTGTTTCCATATTAGTACCACTGTGGCAAATAGAGAAAGTGTTAAATTGTTCTGTGGATTAAAAGTGAAATTGTGTGTACATTTGGTAAGGATGAAATACTTGTCGTTTCTATGAAAGTGTTGAGTTGATCATCTATGTTTTAAATTATAAATATAATAGTACAAGTGTTTTAAACAAAAATGTTGGAGGTAAAAACTGTTAAAACATTCTTTTGTGTATGGGCCCCATGATGATTGACAGCACGCATTAAACTAGCCACTCCCTATAGTTTTAGCCCTGCCCTGCATTTGAAACGTCATTTTTTAGAGGAACCAATCACTAAAGAACCAATCCATCAAAGTCAGCTCCTTAGCCAATCAGGGAGGGTATGCTAAACAGCTGCTAGCCAATCACGCTCAGTTTATTCAAGCCATATCCTATATATGCAGCAACCCCTTGCTGTGCTTCATGATTTGACTGAAAATGTGAGTGGGATAACAGTTTCAAGAGTTCTGCTGCTCTTCTGCTGATTGTGGATTTTAGCTCAATGAAAGCAAAGGAATTATTACAGGTTATTGAAATGTGATGTGAGGTTTGTCATATCTGGCTGATTAGAACAACTCGCAGAAAAGAGTCATGGTTACACAACATCTAAAAATACAAACACACAGTGGAAGACTAGACTGGAAACTGGACTATTGACAAAATAGCCTAATAATGCACTTTCAATCACCTCAGTTCACCATTTCTAAAAAGGTTAAACTTACAACATAGTCTCTTTCGTATGATCTATGTAATATTCACTCCATATTCCAAACAGAGCAGCATTTCCCCATGTCAAGCATGACACTCTGCCAACTAGTGAAAAATGAGGAACAGTTCAAAGGTCTCACCATATGCCAACTGGCTTCTATGATGCAATGTGACATCAGCGTTGTTGCCTGTACTTCCCAGATGCCACTTAATTATGGGTGACCATTTGACCAATCTGTGTTTCAGAACTGAACCCCCTCATAATTCATTATAGAGTAAACTTGATGTTTTGATCAATATTAAATGCTCTTATCTGTCTTAAAGCTCACCTTAATTTAGATAATTCACACCATGGTGTGTGTTTGATTTAATTTATTACTTCACGAGATGCTTTTGTTTTGCAGTACATGCAGTACATATAATCCAGTCTCCCCTGGAGGTGTGGGTTTGATTTGAATCCCATTTCTGACAAACCTAACCTTTGGGGCAGTCGTGGCCTAATGATTAGAGAATCAGACTGTCAACCTCAAGGTTGTGGGTTCAATTCTCAATACCGGCAGGAAATGACTGAGGTGCACTTGAGCAAGACATCCTAACCCCCAATCGCTCCCCGGGTGCCGCTGTAAAACGGCTGCCCACTGCTCCGGGTGTGTGTGCGTCTACAGTTTGCAGTGTGTCACTAGTTCTAATTTGTGTGCACTAACTTTGATTGGTTAAATGCAGAGGACAAATTCTGAATATGGGTTACCATACTTGGCCGTCACTTTTCCCTTTTCACTTTCACTTAGATGTATACAGTGAACTTTAGGGTCAGAAATGAATGGGGGATCAGGCCAAAATTACCCATAATCACCCATTAAAATACTGATCATTTTTATTTGTTAAGTCCAGGGTTGCCAGGTTTTCACAACAAAACCCGCCCAGTTGCTCCTCAAAACTAGCCCAAAACTAGCCCAATCGTGTTTCAGGGTAAAAATCGTGTTCCAGGGGGTAAAATATGCATTTTTGGCAGGGTTTCCTGGTGCAATTCGCATCCCAGGGGCTAAATATCATGTTATTTGGGGTCGCTTCAACCCACGGATATTAAAAACAACAAAAGTAGCCCAATTCCGAGGGAAAACCACAGACTTGGCAACACTGGTAAAGTCTAATATAGATCTTCAAGTTATACTATTTTACATACAGTATGATCACATAAATTAACAATTACCATTGCACACCAGTAATGGATAGGTGCGTAGGAGAGAAGACCAAAAAGTCAAAATTCTAAAAAAAAACAAAGAAAATCCCACACACGATCAATACTTATCAAAAATATTTTATTAGCAACGTTTCGGTCGCATTACCTTCATCAGGCATATTCAAACTCCATTACATTTAAAATGATAACATGACCAATCACAGTGAAGAATCATCAGTTACCAATCAAGCTGAATGACTGAAGACCTCATTAACACATATTATCACATAAAATATGTGCTGAAATGTATTTTATTTCGTTAGATGAAAACATCTAATAATTCACATTGTGAATTCATTTTAATGTTCTGTTTCAATTTATTTTGACATCTTATTATGCAGACGGAATGTATATGGTTAGAAAAAATATACGCTCGTAAGAAAAATAACTCTGAAAACAAATTCAGGGGTCAAATGTTACACCTTAAAGGAACATTTTTTTTCTTTATTTTGAATGATAAAATTAGCAGATGCTTGGTAAAGTGCAATGACAGGTGGAAAGCAACGAGGTGCATATAGCAGCAGTAAAGTGCAAATAATAGTTATAATCCTAGTACAAAGATAAATTATAATAATTATATGTGACAAAAGTGGTGTCTTAAAATAATAATATTGTCACATTTTGTCTGAGTGCAGAAGTCTTCCTTCAGAGGTGGGAGTTGATGTCAGGCCATGCATTGAGGAACTTATAGCGCTTTATACAAGAGAAACTGTTTTGAAGCAACTTCACAGTAATAAACATGAAAGTAATAGAATTCATTATGCAAACTTCAAATATGAGACAGATTCTACCGTAAAGCATCAGGCGAGCAAGATATTGTCATTATTCAGCTCAAGTCAGGTCAGTCTTGATTCTTCAGTTCAATAACTGTGTAAAGTTAATTCATTATGAATCAAGTTCAGTTCTGCTGTGAATCATCTCTACAGAAGACAGCAGTGTCATTTTTCAGCTTCATCTGACAGTGTAAGTGCAGTCAAATCGATAATATTGCTGAATATTAAGGGGAAAACTGCATATATACACAGATCTATTACGGATTGGGATTGTTAGGATTAGAAATTAAGATATCTAGAAGTGTTTAGGCCAATCATTTTTTATCTTTTCCCCTCAAGCTCGTAAAAAAAACTTTTTCTTTAAAAATCAAAAGACAATCAATTAAGCTGTTTTATTATTGTTTAATGTTTGGTTTTACTGGAGACAAACTGACATAGCAAGAGAAACTCTGCTGTCCGTGGTATGGACATCACTTGACTCACAGCTGTCACTTCTGGCCTTCAAAGTGCCAACTCCATGCTTGAATTATGAATATGTGGTAGAGCTTATATAAAAACATTTTCTTTGACTACATAAATGCCTATAGCTTTATATCATTTATGCATGAGTTTATCTTTCATCATGTCAATAAACTACTCAGCACAGGAGAAACAAGGTCAGTTTTCTCATGGCAAAAAAGTGAGAAAAATATAGACAACTATTCTCAAGGTTAAGTCCTTGAGGAAACTAGCGTGCAGTTGTGACCTCGCAGAGGGCTGTATTTCGGGACGAGCCCACAGCGTTGCGTGTCTCTGCCCCATGAAGATGTCTGTGACAGATGAAGGGACGTTCTTTCATCCGGCGCTTCTTCACTTTGAAGCACTTTGTGAGAACAGCTGCAAGCGATCTGAAATCTATTAACACCCGCTACTCTCTTAAAAACACATTTCCTGAGGATGTGAAGATGCAGCCACACATGTGTCATGCGTTCGCTGTGTGAACCCTCTGTATAATTACATGCAGGAAACATGATGCCATAAATGATGGATTTCAACAAGGGTTAAAAACACATCCATGATATTTGTGTTTGGGAGAATGGATGCCGCAAAGAGATGCTGCTTTGGTCTTAGCTGGTTTTATAAAGATGGTCTCATATCCAGGCCCAAGTGTTGTTCAGCTGGTTTAATCTCTAAACCCAGCCAACAGACCAGCCTTACCAGGCTGAATGACTAAATGGTTTAAGACATATTTAATAAATAGGAAAGAGCTGTGTCTAATAATATGCAAAACACCAACAAACCTATTGGCTTTAGGTGGTGAGAGTCTGGCTTTTTCAAGAGGACAGTGTAGATTTTCACTTGTCCACTAGATGGAGCAAACGACAAACACATCACAATCATTCACTACTCTTGCAACTTATTACAAGGGAAAGTCAACATAGAATATATATATATATATATGTCTATATAAGGACCCCTTTTTGCCTTCAGAAGTTTAATTCTTCATGGCATAGATTCAACAAGGTGCATCCCAAAGGTGCTCAATGGGATTTAGATCTGGTGACTGTGGAGGTCATTTGAGTTCAGTGAACTCATTGTCATGTTCAAGAAACCATTTGAGATGATTTGAGTTTTGTGACATGGTGCGTTATCCTGCTGGAAGTAGCCATCAGAAGATGTGTACACTGTGGTCATGAAGGAATGGACATGGTCAGCAACAATATTCAGGTCGGCTGTGGTGTTTAAACAATGCTCATTTGACACTTATGTGTCCAAAGTGTGCCAAGAAAATATCCTCCACATCTTTACAGCACCAGCCTGAAATGTTAATAGAAGGCAGGACTGACCCATGTTTTCATGTTGTTTACACAAAATTCTGACCCTATCTGAATGTTGCAGCAGAAATTGAGACTCATCAGACCAACGTTTTTCCAATCCAGGTTGTGAATTGTAGCCTCAGTTTCCTGTTGTTAGCAGTCAGGAGTGGCACCCAGTGCGATCTGCTGCTGTAGCCCATCTGCTTCAAGGTTCGACTTGTTGTGTGTTCAGAGATGCTCTTCTGCAGACCTCGGTTGTAACAAGCGTTATTTGAGTTACTGATGCCTTTTTATTAGCTTGAGCCAGTCTGGCCAATCTAATCCGACCTCTGCCATCAACAAGGCATTTTCACCCACATAACTGCTGCTCACTCTCTTTTTCTGACCATTTTTGGACCATTCTGTATACACTAGAGATTGTTGTGCATGAAAATCCCAGCAGTTTCTGAAATACTCAGACCAGCCCGTCTGGCACCAACAACCATGTCTCGTTCCAAGTCACTTAAATCACCTTTCTTCCCCATTCTGATACATTGATCAGAATCATATATATATATATATATACTGTACTGTATGTATGTGTGTATGTATATATATATACAGTACAGTCCAAAAGTTTGGAACCACTAAGATTTTTAATGTTTTTAAAAGAAGTTTCGTCTGCTCACCAAGGCTACATTTATTTAATTAAAAATACAGTAAAAAACAGTAATATTGTGAAATATTATTACAATTTAAAATAACTGTGTACTATTTAAATATATTTGACAAAGTAATTTATTCCTGTGATGCAAAGCTGAATTTTCAGCATCGTTACTCCAGTCTTCAGTGTCACATGATCCTTCAGAAATCATTCTAATATGCTGATTTGCTGCTCAATAAACATTTATGATTATTTTCAATGTTGAAAACAGTTGTGTACTTTTTTTTTCAGGATTCCTTGATGAATAGAAAGTTCAAAAGAACAGCATTTATCTGAAATACAAAGCTTCTGTAGCATTATACACTACCGTTCAAAAGTTTGGGGTCAGTAAGAATTTTTATTTTTATTTTTTTGAAAAGAAATTAAAGAAATGAATACTTTTATTCAGCAAGGATGCATTAAATCAATCAAAAGTGGCAGTAAAGACATTTATAATGTTACAAAAGATTAGATTTCAGATAAACACTGTTCCTTTGAACTTTCTATTCATCAAATAATCCTGAAAAAAAATATTGTACACAAATATTTTGTACAATTGTACACATTAAATGTTTATTGAGCATCAAATCATCATATTAGATTGATTTCTGAAGGATCATGTGACACTGAAGACTGGAGTAATGATGCTGAAAATTCAGCTTTGATCACAGGAATAAATTACTTTGTGAAATATATTCAAATAGAAAACAGTTATTTTAAATTGTAATAATGTTCTGACCAGTCAGCGCTCGCGCTGATCAACCTCCTCTACACCAGCGCGCTGCCGCTGTCATAATGACGCTTTCTCTATCGATATTTCTCTATAGATCGGTCAGGTTCATGTAGTAGTCCCAACGGTAGCCTAAAAAAATCAACCTTCTAAAATTAAAAACGTTAATTGCTTACGTAAATGTTAAGTAGGTAGCCTATATTTATTTGCCTATATATAGCCTAACTCTAAAAATAAAATTGAGCAGAAAATAATTGAACGTATTGTGGCGTAGGCTATCCTAAAATAGATGGAATCTAAGAAGATGATGTAACAATGAGGAGTAAAAAAAATATAGTCACCACCGCGTTGGGAAATATCTCATTAACATTTAGAGTTAAAATGTTATGCTTAGGAACAGATGATTTAGTTTCAATGTCACAATTCTACATCTCGATATTTGTTTATTTGTGTTGTTTCCAACACAGATGCACATTAATCAACTTGATCTGGTTTTTAATTATCACCATATCTATAGCCTATGAAAAATATCGCCCAAACAGAACTGAAGCTTATACTGCTTCCAAAAAACTACATATATACGACAAATACATATAAATCCACTTTTATAATAGTATATGCTCTGGAATAGGCTACATTTATTTTAGTAGCTACAAACGATTCTATGGTTATTTTTTCGGGTTTGTGGTGAAAAGGTTTTGCCTGTTCCTGGTGTCAGTAATTATTATTATTAGCCTATTCTTGTTATTATTATTATCATCACCACTTCATAATATTTACATGTAGATCTAATTTAGGCTAAATGCAATATATTATTATTTTATTCATTTTAAGATCGATGAAGATTTTATGCAAGAATAATGTTTACTGTTTCATATTATTTGTATTTATTATGTAGGCTAATATTTTGTAAATTGTGCGTCATATTATAGCCTAATGTAGGTCCTATAGGCCTATTTATTGCATCCGAGGTATTTAGGCCTGTATGTTATTTGCTGTTGTCGTTGTCACTTTTGTCGACTCTAAAAATTACCTCTAATAAAGTGAAACAACTACATTTAATACATTTAACAACTACAAAATAATAAACATTTTAAACTATTTAACAAAATATTTGGTTAAATTTTCAGTGGTTATTAGCATCATCATTTCCAAATCTTTAGGCCGATCTAATTTAGCTAAAATATGTTTAACGGCGTAAAGGAAACTGAACTAGAATTTGATGTTTAATTTAGTGCTATAACAGGTCTGATTCGACAGGCATCTGCTGTCTACATATTGCACGAATTCCGACCAGAAAGAATAAAGTGTGATTGGGTGTTGAACGCCTCCTCCGCTTTCAAAGTCAACACCCTCCTTTATTACCCTTGACCAGTCACGCTTCACAATTCCTCTCCAGACAATCCCTTTGGTTCACTCATCTGGGTGGAGACTCGGCTTTGAGATTTCCATTGGCCTACGGCAACCAATGGCAGACTAAACCACACCCTCTTTATAATTAATATTAAACATGAGTATTTATGCAGAATATTCATGAGCAGCCAAATCTGATTGGTCCACATTCACTCTTCTCTCACCAATAGAGAAGCGGCATCGTTGTCGTGCAGACTCGACAGAAACGACCCCACAATTTAAATAATATAAAAACATATTTATTAGTTTTAGTGACATGTTCGTCCGTAATTTTTTCCCGAAACCATGGTTTAAAGAAATTAAACAAATTCAGGAGATATAGGCTTACACATTTTATTTTACTAGAAAATAAATCCTATTTATAAAATATATTTTGTTTACTTATTGTATTATATTTATTGTATTCATAATATTACCCTTTTTTCATTTAAACAAAATCCATTTAAAATAGCTAAATATTTAGTTATAAGCCGATATGTAACAGAACTTTGTGAATTATATTTTCGACAAAAGGTTGTAAAGCAGTCATTAAACAACAATGACAAATTTGACAAGACTAAAACAAGATTCGACAATCAAGCCATGATCTGTGATTTTTTTTTATATCACAGGCCATGCTGAAAGAAAATATGACCTCCTCTAAACAGAACAATATAAATATTAAAACAAACACACACAAAAACATTGCTTTAAAGCCGCTTTGGAAATAGACAGGTATTTGTACACAGACAGTTAACAAATATGCCTCTGCATTTCATTTAAGAAACATACATGACCCAATTTTGACAAAAAAATATAAATATTTCAGCACTAAACATGAGATGTAACTCATCGCACCACTTAATTAAATTACATATCGCTAAAAAATTTAAATGAAATTCCCTTTCAATAATTTACAGATTCCTTCAGGTCATGGAAAGTATTTGGCTTATTTTAGAATTGACCACTTGATCTGCTCCTTTGCTGACTGTAACACCTGAAAAAAAAAATACACAGAATTTCAGTGAAGAAGGAGGATTTGCAGGATCAACCAAAAAACTACAACACACTTCAAAAAGGTGCATTACTCCACATATGCAATTCAGTGTGCTCTGTGGCAGGACACTAAACTGAGTTGTTAATCAGTTAATATAATATGATTTCTGGATTATTTCACAAACCTTCCATATGTTGTGAGTAATAATAATAAAAAGCCTCTACCGAATCAATGTAATAAAGTTGTAAAACACCATTTTAAATTTCTCTGATTTTATATTAAGTAGCTAAATAAACACTATTATGAATTGAAAGATGCAAATAAATTAATTTGCAAAATACTAGACTGAATAGTGCAATAATGAGGTGTAGTATATTATTAATGACAAAAGTTCCCCAATAAACAATTTTATATTACGGCCACAAGGGGGCATCTGAAGACCACAGTATTGGACTCGTATTACAGCTGTCTCTTTTATAATTTAACCTCACTTCACATCAGTTTAATTCCCATAACCATGATATTACGCCTCTGTTGTCACTCTAACAAAATATTTTAAAGATTTACCCAAAAGATCAAAAGGTTCAATAAAATTTTTACGAGCCTCAATGTACTTCAGCATGCACATTTGTGTGTGAGTGTTCATGCACTTACATTAGAGGTGAGAGCCAGTTTCTCAGTGATGTGCTGTCGAGGTTAGAGTTAGTGGCAAAGGTTAGACCGAGACAGGCGATACAGATGTTAATGACAGTGCAGGCGTTAATGACGGTTAGACAGAAAGGGAAACATTTCAGACCTTTTAGTTTGAAGCTTTAAAATGTTTCACAACAGGAAGGAAAAATGCATCATTATAGTGTCAGTGCGTTTGTATGTTTTTATATATGTGTGTGTGTGTGTGTGTGTGTTTATACCTGTGCCACACTCTGTTCTGATAATGGGCTGTCGTCTGCCTGTAAAGTAACAAAAAATTACAAAATTAAAAAAATTAAACAACATAAACCGCAACCAACCAAGCTTGATATACCGTGCAAGATGTTTCAAAGTGAGGTCACTCTACAACAAAAAACAAAGTGAAGGTTAAGATCAACAGCACCACAACTCATCTGCCACTGCTGTTAAACAACAAAGCTGGAGAGAAAATACACTCAGAACATCTGTGCTCCAAAATCATCTGTAAATATCTTTGGCTGATGATAATGCCAGCTTCCCCAGTTAACAGAAGTGTTAGTTTGCCATAACGAGACCTTCTGACAGCCTTTATAAT
>RJVU01049122.1:120644-150238 GCA_003731715.1 Anabarilius grahami | reverse complement strand
AGACTAAATATTTAGATTAGATTATTTAGATTATTTAAGCAGACAGCATTTTCCCCCTTGCACTGGAGTAAAAAAAAAAAATCAAACTCAAAGCAGCATAAATCAGAAGTGTGGACTGCTGAAGTCATGCCCGGTCATTGACTGAGTGAGTTTATGTGAGCGTAACTCAAAGATGTGACTCAGTGTCTCCCACTCCGCAGCAAAAGGTTTATGGTCAGTTGTCAGCAGGACGGTTTCTTAATATTGATCGGCTACCTCGCTTACAGCTGTTCCTCTTTCGAGCTTCACACACGCTTGTGCATGCCATGCAGTTACCTGCCCACTCTCTCACCCTCATCCCTCTCTCTCTCTCGTCTCTCTCCGGCTCTAAAGCAGAGGGAGAGGGGGGCTGAAGGAGAGCTACAGTAGCTGCCGTCTCTCTCCCTGGCCCTCCACGTTACCAGTGATGTAATCAAAAAGGACGAAGCCATACGCTTGCTCCGACACACACTGACAGGGCAAGAGAGGGGACATTTAGTCTGCGTGCGTGTATTTATGTGAAAGGGACACATTAGTTATGGAATGGAACCTTCTGTCTCTTTCACATTCAAAATAAGAACCTCAAACTGGTCAAATAGAAAAAGGAACTTCCTGTCAAGCTGAAATGATGTGCCAAGGTAATTATAAAGACAGGAAGCAGTGATTGTGGGTAAAAAAACAAGGCGAGCTAGAAACTGTGCTCACTTGCAGTATACTATTGATATAACTGGGTTTAATAACAAGCTCTAAAAGCATTGTGAAGCACAACTCATAGATGCAGGACAATTATCATTACACAATTATGTATCGATCTTTCATCCAGTTTCTTACCCTGTAGTTGACCTTCTCCATGACCTGTTGGGGGTCACTCTCCAGGATCACCCTGTAAACAAGTTGAAGAGCAACATATGAAATGGGTGTACTGTATCTTAGTGGGCAAGTATCTTCCCCCTGATGACGTTCGTGCATTAAATGAAGTAAATAAATAAATAAGTAAATAAATAAATAAAATACAAAAATTAAAAATCCATATTGGTTGACAACTGTGATGGAGAAGAACCATCACCAAGATTGAGTCTAAAAATATCACAAAATACAATCGACCTGCTCATGGAGGAAAGTCCTTTTACCTGCTAAAAGCTGGCATATTTAGTCAAACAAAATAAATAAATAAAATATTTATAAATAAAATAAAAGGTTTATTTAAAAAGTACATTTCTCCTTTATCAGTTATTACTGACATACTCACTGCTGTACACATTATCTGTTAATGTTAATTTAAAGGTGTCATGACATGAGAATTAAATTGACATATATGAGGTTTTTGTACTATTAAAACATCTGCATCCTTCAGAGCTTAAACATCTTCCTCATAAACAAAGCATTTATTTAATCAAGCTCCAAAAACAGCTTGTTTAGATACTGAGTGATCGTGTGACGTCACACGGGCAAAAACATTTGCTGACTGCCTCCGGAGCAAAACACTGATGAATATTTCTACATCATCGTATCATAGGCCTGCCCACTGGCATTCAGTCGCTTAAAGGATTAGTTCACCGTAAAATGAAAACTACCCCAAGCTTTACTCACCCTCAAGCCATCCTAGGTGTATATGACTTTCTTCTTTCTGATGAACACAATCGGAGTTATATTAATAAATATCCTGACGCATCCGAGCTTTATAATGGCAGTGAACGGGTCCAACGAGTATGAGCTGAAGAAAGTGCTTCCATCCATCATAAACATAGCTCCGGGGGGTTAATAAATGCCTGAACTGAAGCGAAGCGAAGCGTTTTTGTAAGAAAAATATCCATATTTGAAAAGTTAGTAAGTAAAATATCTAGCTTTCGCCAAACAGCCTTCCGTATTCAACTTTAGAAAAAAGCGTAACTGATCGTGTAGGACGTAGTGTAAGCATTTTGAACTGCGAGAGTTTTACACTTTCTTTGTAAGTTGAATATGGAAGGTGGTCTGGCGGAAGCTAGATATTTTACTTTATAACTTGTTAAACATGGATATTTTTCTTACACAAACGCTTCACTTCACTTCAGTTCAGAAGGCCTTTATTAACCCACCAGAGCCGTGTGGAGTACGTTTATAAATGGATGGAGGCACTTTCTTCAGCTCATACTCATTGGTCGCGCTCACTGCCATTATAAAGCTTGGATACGTCAGGATATTTATTAATATAACTCAGATTGTGTTCATCAGAAAGAAGAAAGTCATATACACCTAGGATGGCTTGAGGGTGAGTAAAGTTTGGGGTAATTTTCATTTGAAAGTGAACTGATCCTTTAACGGCTGACGCTTGCCAGTTGCATAAGCAAAGCCATTATGTTAAGACTGTGTCTTAAGATTTAGTTAGCCGAGGAGCAAGCAGTCTTACTTTTTGGTATCAGATTAGACCAATCTACATTTTTATGTAACTTAAAAAGATTATAAACAGTCTTAAAGAATCCCAGATCATGTCGGAGGATTATATGTTTGTTCAGAGCATTTTGCTGCAGATTTCTTTGTAAGCGAGGCACAGTGTAATGGGGAAAACTTTTGTTGAAAGGTAAAGCAGCCAACTAAAGTAAGTAAATTATTTAATAATTTGTCTGTAAATGTTGGTTTTATATGGATAATGTTTTCGAAACACTTTGGCATTGATACTGTTTCCTATGCAGTGACGTTAGCCAATCATGACAGTGGCCGTTTACTAACAAGCCTTAAAGGAGCCGCGCTTTAAAAAATGGATTGAGGATCAGAATGAGGGTTGAAAATAATAATTTTTCCACATATATATTTGTAAGGATCATTATATGTAAACCTCAAGGAGCATATTAAAATAATAAAAATAATTCATGCCATGACTTTAACTTTATTGTCACCGTATTATTGTTGTAGACCTATAATTTAAATTTTTTTTGGGAAGTTAATTGTTTATTTTACTTCATAGCAAATATAGGTAAAATAAATCATTTTTAAATTTATTCATTTAAATTGAATATATTGTTATGGGATACAAGGCATCACAGGTCCACAGTAGCACATACACACTACCATTCAAAAGCTGGGGTCAGTAAAATGTTTTTTTAATAATAATTTTATTCAGCAAAGACAGATTCAACTGATCAAACGTGACTGTTCTTTTCAACATTCTATTCATCAATAAATCCCCAAAAATGTACCACAATTTTCACAAAAGTATCAAGCAGCACAACTGTTTTCAACATTGATAATAATATTAAATGTTTCTTGATCATCAAATCATCATATCAGAATGATTTCTGAAGGATCATGTGACGCTGAAGACTGGAGTAATGATGCTGAAAATTCAGCTTTACCATCATAGGAATAAATAATAATAATAAAAAAAAACCTGTATTTTTGATCAAATAAATGCAGCCTTGGTGAGCATAATCCCAATCCCAAACTTATGACTGGTGGTGTATGTTCTCTTGCTGTTCTTGACTAACTGAATGTGCAGGTCCTAGAAAAGCATAATTTATTATCTAATACTTACCCTCCATCAATGATTTCATCCACCACTAGGAACACTCCGTCCATATTATCCAGCAGAGTCCTTTTCTCCACATTCTTCCTGTTGGAAAAGAACCAGACACCTGAGGACACAAGTCTCCTTCTGTGAAATCCTTGACATCCTGAGCTGCACTTCATCAGTTTCTATGGTTACCACAGGAGGCTTGCATGCCAAATATTATGGGAATTCTGACATAAATTAGCCTATAGGCAGCTAGAACGGCACATGGTGTCAATTGAACTGTTCTTAAATATCAAAACATACACTGGCCTCAGTGTTGTCCGAATATTACATGGCTTCAGATTTCATACAGTACTGATCAAAAGTTTGGGGTTGGTAATATTTTTTTATGTTTTTGAAAGGAGTGACTTATGCTCACCAAGGCTGCATTTATTTAATGAAATATTATTACAATTTAAAATAAGAGTTTTCTATTATTTTTTTATAAATATTTTAATGTTATTTATTCCTAATTTTCAGCAGGAATTACTCACATGATCCTTCAGAAATCATTTTAATATGCTGATTTTGTGCTGAAGAAATATTTCTATCAATGTTTCTTTATTTTTTTTGTTTTGAAAACTGTGATATATATTTTTTTAGGATTCTTTGATGAATAGAAAGTAAAAAACAAAACAAAAAAAAAAACAGTATATATTTGAAATAGAAATCTTTTACCACAATATAAATGTCTTTACTGTCACTTTTGATCAATTTAATGCATCCTTGCTGAAAAAAAGTATTCATTTCATTAAGAAAATCTTACTGATCCCAAACTTTTGAAGGTTAGTGTATATATCAGAGCATGAACTCACCTCAACATCAGACTGAGAGACTCAAACAAGCAGTTCAGCACTGCCATCAACATGAGCTGAGATCAGACAAATACAGGAAGAGAGAGAGATGGGCAGAAAAGGAAATGGGATGAAACAGAGCTGACTTTTTGTTATATCTGTATCCTCTTAGAGAAAAAAAAAAGAAGACAGAAATGTAAAATATTGTCCAAAAATGACCAACTCTCTACAATGGTCAGAAAGAATTACTGTCACAAGCAAAATCATTGACAAGATTGGAGTTTGGACAACACTTCATTCAATCACAGGACAACTCATCTGCATACAGGACTTACCTCATTCTCCTGAACGCTGCCAACTACATAGAAGAACAAATCTATGCTGCTCTTGTAGACTATCGTCATCCCTTCTAAGAGGGCAATCTCATCTGTGCACACACAGGAAACCAGAAGACTTGAAATACATAAGTTATACAATTTATTTGTGCATATGTGTATATTCGGTTATATAAACATCAGAGATCTAGAAAGAAAAACTGTTCTCAAACTATCTAATCTTTTTTACACTTTCAGGCAAGTCTTTGTCAAGCCAAAGTTAGTCTTAATTAACCTTATATATATTTGTTTTGTTATTTAAAGTGTTAGTTCACCCAAAAATTAAAATTATGTCATTTATTCAAGTGGTACTCACTGCAGAGTCTATGATGGCCAGCTCCTCCTCTCTGGACGTCCAGTGGGGTGGAGAGAAAGAGTTGTGGGTAGGGTTAGGGTAGGATTAGGGTGTGGTTGTACATTCGCTCCCCCTCGCTAGAAGTCCAGCGAGGGGGAGCTAACGTAAGCTCCACCCATTTGCTCTGCAGTGAGCACCTTCTCCATTAATTACTCACCCTCATGTCGTTCCACACCTGTAAGACCTTCGTTCATCTTCAGAACACAAATTAAGATATTTTTGAAAAAATCTGATGGCTCAGTGAGGCCTGCATTGACAGCAAGATAATGAACACTTTCAGATGCCCAGAAACCTATATATTATAAAACGACGAGAATACTTTTTGTGCGCCAAAAAAAACTGACTTTTCAACCATATCTAGTGATGGGTGATTTTAAAACACTGCTTCATGAAGCTTCAAAGCTTTACGAATCTTTTGTTTCGAATCAGTGGTTCGGATCGCGTATCAAACTGCCAAAGTTACATGAACTATTGAAATTTCAGAACACTTATGATGTATCGAAGCCTCGTTTACTGAAATCAAGTGACTTCGGCGCTCCGAACCACTGATTCGAAACAAAAGATTCGTAAAGCTTGGAGGCTTCATGAAGCAGTGTTTTGAAATCACCCATCACTAGATATTGTTGAATAAAGTAATTTTTTTTTGGTGCACAAAAAGTATTCTTGTCGCTTCATAACATTAAGGTTGAATCACTGTAGTCACATGAACTGTTTTAAATATGTCTTTAGTAGCTTTCTGAGCATTGAAAGTGTTAATTGTCTTGCTGGCAATGGAGGCCTCACTGAGTCATCGGATTTCATGAAAAATATCTTCATTTGTGTTCCGAAGATGAACGAAGGTCTTATGGGTGTGGAACGACATGAGTAATTAATGACAGAATTTTCATTTTGGGGTGAACTAACCCTTTAATGGGCAACATTATAGATACCCAGCTAACAAAAATGTGTTCTAAGAATATTTTGCTAACATTCCCATTAAAAGGTACACTAACTTTTTTTGTTCAAAATTAACAAAATTTAAATAACGAGTCAATACATCATCAATCCTTCTTCCAAAATGTGTTTTGTCTTACCCTGATTCACTATAGTAAGCCTGTTATTAGTGTTTTTTATATTTTAGACCTGATGGGATGGTTTTTGCAGGAAGTTACATACGTCACTCGCGCACACGTCTCGTCAAATCCATAAATAGAGAAAAGTTGCTCTGGCTACTTTAACATGTGTATGGTGTGGGAGTGGCATTGGTTAGTTGTCACAACGAGAGAGAAAGTTTGACAAGGAGCAGCTAAATTTCAAACCTCCAGGAATCACCCGTTTAAAAAAACGCTGAACAGAGAGTGTTGGCAAAAATGCAACAGGGCTCATAATAAAACCAGAATCAACATTGCCTTGGCTTTTCGGACATGACGAGAACTGAGGGATTGGAAATGTTGTAAAAGCGATGTGGAAATTGTGTGTGTTTTTTTTGTTTGTTTTTTTTACTCAGCATGTGAATAAGGCATTTTATTGAACAGATAAAACACCATTTGTAGCTCTCTAACAGAGTTCATTGTAAAGCATTATCTATTGTAAAGCATCATTTCATTATGGTTGCTGTAGCGCTGTGCTGGAATTTATTTTCAAGGAAGTACCGTGTCTGTTATTGAGTAAAGTAACGTCTTCAGCTATTGTTTGATGAGCAGTAGGATAATCTCTTTTTTTTTTTTTGTTATGAGAAAGAACCATATTCATCCGCACAGAGTCTCGAAGCACAACCAAAACAATGTTCTGCTGCAAAATGCATGCAGTTTTGTTCTTTAACCACTAGAGGGCCAAAAGTTACATAGTGTACCTTTATGTTATGAAAACATTATTTTGAATGTTGTCAGAACTTTAAAATCATCCTTTTTTCCCCCAAAATGTTTTAAAACATTTTTCTTGATTATGAGAATGTTACAGAAAAAACAAGGAAATGTTCCCTTTCATAATTTTGCAAACATGATGAGAGCGTTACTTTTGAATGTTCTCTGAACGCTCTGAAATAAGTAGTAACGTTTAAAAAAACGTCATACAAACATACAACTTTCCGAAAAAAAAAAGTTCCATGACCGATATATATCGTATCCAAACGTATAAATAATGTTTTTGTGCTAACGCTTTGAGGCCAGATTACTTTGAATAAATGTTCTATTAACTATTATGTTTTATTCTTAACTTTGACCAAACTTTGCCAGAACGTTAGCTAAAGTTCTGAGAACATTCCCGGTTAGCTGGGTAGAACAATGCAAAGAATAAATGCAATTTACAGCACAGTAGGTTTTGCTAATTTAAGATCAGTTTCAGTTTTGTCTATTAATATGCACTAGGAAAGCTGATCCCAGATCAGTGTTTTACTTTGAGATGCTGCGCTAAAAGGCCCGGGTGTCTGATTACTGAAAGTTTCATGTGAAGCACAACATTTGGAGGTCAAAAGCTATTTCTGACACTTTTCAGTCAAGAATGACTCCAAGAAATTTAAACAGGTCAGACAGTTTCACCTTTCATTGGATTCACATTTAAGAGACAAATACAGGTGTGTATTTTGACCAAGCTAAGTCACTTAACACCTAAACGGGTGAAAGGATCAGGGTGGTTTTGTTATCCTGGTGTCATACTCCTTCACCCCACAGGGCAAGTAACAGAAACATTTATGTATTCTAGAACAGGTTCTCCACCCAGTTTTCCAGTAATCTGACCTACAATCCCCAGAGGAACCTTGCAAATGCACGTTCTAATGACCAAGAACCACAGTGAACTAGTTTGAAACTTGATCTGGGACTAATCTGGGACACTTCTAATTTTACTTAGAGAATGGATTTGGTCCTAATCGACACAATAAAGTCTCAAAACTCCCCTGAATTTAGCAGGAAACACTGATCTGAAGAGAAGAGCTTGAGTTGGAACATAAAGCAGCCCATCAGGTCTACTCACTATACATTTGGCAGCATCCCAGCGAACAGGGAAAGTTTTCAGAACTTTTGCTAATATTCTGGAAAGGTTCTCTCAAAGTTATGAACAAGCATTCTTCCAGTAACGTTAATAGAATATTCGTTCAAAGTTATTTGGTTTTTGATAATGTACATTATGTATACATTGTATGAAACGTTTTAGTTGGATGTTGGTCTAACATTTTTTAAATGTTACTACTTGTTTCAGAACATGCAGAGAACATTCAAAAGTAACATTCCCGTAAAGTTTGATGAATGATCAAATGGAGCGTTTCCTTAACATTCCTATAACCAAGAGAAAACTTTTTTAAAACATTTTTTAAAAATTTGAATGTTCAGAGAACATTCAGAAATGGCATTTTCATACTGTAACTTAATGGGAAGGTTAGCAAAACATTCCTATTTTTGTTATCTGGGATACTGATTAGTAAAGTGCAACATAAACGCTGTTAAATAATGAACTTACTGTCAGCTTTATGTGTTTTGTTGAAGACGTTCTTTTCAAAATTCTTCTGCTCTTTCATGGAAGGGTAGAGTTCTGGATCATAGTACTGTAATTGCACATGAGTACATACATAATTGCACAGTACATAGTTATTCATAATCATGTCTGTTTTTCCCAAGTAAAACGTTTCAGTGGCACATAAAGGAGGAGATGAAAAACCTGGATTATCTGGTTAAGGTGTGTTTGATTAGTGCTGGAACTAAACCCTGCAGGAATTCAGATTTCAGAGCACGATTAAGCACCTCAACTGATATAAAGTGGCATTTTGAATAACCAAAATACACATCAAATATTTTATAAATGTTGTATGATGTTTTTATTAGATATCAAGTTCCTTCATTTCTCTTTCTAGGAAAAGCAATAAGATTCTATCTCTGTTCTCTTCCATGCATTAAATATTGAATGGCTCATGTGCTAAAATGTGCATTGTTTAGAGCAATTCAAAATAATTTAGAAAACATTTTCCATCTTCTGTAGAAAGAAAGAATATCAGAAAGGGTCTAAGCACCTTTGAAAGCAGTCTGTTTCCATCGTTGTCTAAGATGAAGACAGCCTTCACTGTGTACAGCGAGGGTTCCTGGTTGAAAATAAATCAACATTATTTTCAAGCATTCAACATTACAGGGATTTTTATTTTATTTTTTGTCATAAATACACATACTATTGTTTCACGCCTACAGACAGAAAAAAAGACCATGAAAAAGAGAAGGTTTGTTGGCTTTCTCTCGACTGGGTCCGGCCGGGCCAAAGTTCTGTCATGCACTGACTACCACTGATTCAAAGTCTGAGTGTATCACAGAACTTGAGCCAGGCGAACAGAAGGAGAAAAATTTCCTTTGGTCACCTTTTCAGATCATCCGGTTGGAATTCAAGAGAATCATGTCTCGATACAGACCTTCAGGGCCCAACAATGAAACTTTGTAATATCCATTTCACAGTAATGCAAAGTGATGACTCTTTAAGTAATATATTCTGTTGAACAGAACAATAAAATATGCAGCATATATCCATTCCATTCAAGTAAGGGTTCCTCGTGTGTTCCTTGTTAAGTTTATGTGTAAACAATGACTTTAACAATGCGAAGCCTTGCATTTTTATGAATAAATTAACTGTAAAACTGCCAACACTGTTACATCATCCTTTTAAAGGAACATTAATATTCCAATATATCATAAAATGTATCAATCTATTTAATATTTTTTAATTTTAAAAGTCACTAGAATGTTTAAAATCTTGAAGAAATGCACTTTAAATATCACCTTTTTCCACATACAAGGCATTTACTTCGTAGAATAACTAGAAATGCTGCTATTTCTATACAGCTACAGTATTAATAATTTGTAGTTAGAGTAGATGTTGTCTATATAGCTCAACTCATAAGAGTATTAAAAAGTCCATGGCAAGCAATAACCCTGATCTCCTCCAAGTGTCCACCTGTGGAATCAATCACGCGCACCATACAGGCAGCGCGCGCTCCGCTCCGGCAGAGACGCATCGAGGACGTGGCATCCACGTCCCACTCTGAAAAGCCACATCTTCCAACGACTAGACCGAGAAAAACTTTCGGAACAAACTGAACACAAGTGGGGAATGAACATAAACAAACCCGTAGTGCGCGAGAAGTGGAAACATCATACATTCCGAACCGTTCATAATCAGAAAAATAATATTATGGTTTGCTCTCATAAATTTTCGATCGCTCGTAAACAGAAACTATGTGTTTCTGCCAACGATTTTGCTTTCGCGAGAGAAAAAAATGCATGCACGAGCATTTATATTACAAGACGACACACATTTTCAGTAGTTCACAACTTAAATATTCTTAAATATTGTTCCAACTTAGCACGCTAAGCCTTAGAATAATATAAAGAAAAAATAGTTACTGTCGAAAACACATTTCATAGATTCCAAGAGAAAAACTGCGCACAAGCTGCCAAAGCCTACTATTTCAGCGTTTACAGTGAATAAAAGAAATAAAAACAGCGATGAAATGGTAAACATATCTCACCAGAGCCGCGGAGTCCATGGCGGTAGCACAGTGTTGACGTGGACAGCTTTGAGCTGTCATTACAGTAGCGCTCCTAAAACCCTCTGACTCACAGGGGGCGTGTCTGCAACTACAGCCCTCAAGCCGCCATGTTGGCTCAAACCTTCAATAGCGTTCTGCTTCGGCAGCGCTGCCGTACATGAGCCAAAATGGCGGCTTTCATCGTAAGCTCTTGTTAGTTGAGAAGTCTTGGGAACGAAATTAATATTTTTGGCGTCATGTCATTTGCTCCAGTGAGTAACCCGTTTTGAATAGAAGGTTTCACGTGACTGCCACATCCAACAGGACATGCAATGAATAGATAATGAACGACCGCTGTAAGCCAATGAATTATGTAACGTCACCTCTTACCAGCGCGACAGGGGGCAGCAAAGCTGAAAAGGTTCAGCGATCAAGGATCTTGCTTACACACAGCTTACTGTAAATACATGAATTAAAATGCCATATATATAATAACAACAACAACAATAATAGTCTGCATACTCTGCAAATGATGTGGATAAAAGTGTAATGTACTGCATAATTAGCCATCATACAGTATATTTAATTACATGTGTAGATGATAAAATATAAAACAGGTTATTTTATCCTGTCAGCTATCTTATTTCATGCTCCTAGGATAATCAAAGGAAACACTTATTAGGCTAATCAGTTCTAAACACCGACAGACTGGGCGAGCACGCGCGGTCTTCCCGAAAGAAAACCGAAAGGTTCATCATCACGTCATATAGGGAGGAGACCATTACTTTCCACCACTTACTTCTGCCCCATAAATACACTCGCACACTGTTATAGAGCATGTGAAGTTGTGCGATTCAGATCATCCAAGAGGAGTGTCCCTTTCTGTAGTGACTACGAGAACTCAAGACAAGGTAAAGTTTTGACTAACTACATCTAAACAGCAGATATTGCGAGTGGTTATGGATCTAATAACTCTATACATCGTTCATTTGAAAATATGAATCACTTAAAAATGTTCGAGACCATCTAAGATGTATGTAAACGCGATGTAAGTTTGAATCGCTCATATTCTGATCGTGTCACCTGTTATGAGAGGACAAAAAATATCAGTATTAGGCTGTATTATGATTTATTGTGTTAACATTTTAATATTTCATTTATTAAAATATTATTTGAACACTTAATGTTTATTTAAAGAGATGCGTTTTGATTACATCATAGCTGACTCAAGTCGCCTGTTGCCCAGTTATAAAAAAATCATTAAGAAGTGGGTCAACGGGACTGTCACGCGTTGATGACTGCTGTTTACGATCACAGCCTTCTTTAGTGTTGTTGACTCAAAGATAACATATTCTCGAAGTTATATTCTCGCGCTTCTTCTGAACTAAAAAAAACAAAGCACAAACTCGCGTGCCTCATTGCTTTTTAACGATCACATATTAACATATTAAGTGCAACTTTTCATTAAGACTGTATTCAGTAAATTAATAGGCACCCTTCCGCTAGAAGTTAGTCTGACACAACAGAACGACTTTATTATTATTATTATTATTGAGACACAACACAGAATGGTATGCTAGCTGGTCGCTTCACAACTGGAACGCTGTATTGGCCAATCAGAGGACAGGAACTCAATAATACGCTTAAATTGTAATATGCTTAATATTCAATGAGGTCTCGGCCTTTTACAGTAACCATGATTTTTCTCATAAACATTTATAACTTAAATATGATTTCTATTTTCAAAAAAACATTCTTAGTTAAGTGTTTTACATCTCTCACATTCAGAAAAAAAAAGGTACGACGCTGTCACTGGGGCTGTACCCTAAGGTACAAATGTGAAAAGGTACATCTTTGTACCTTACTTACCCCTAAATGGTGCATATTAGTACTTTAAAAGTGCATATAAGTACCTTAAATAGTACTTTAAAAGTAAATACAGTACCCTTTCACTTTTGTACCTTACCCCAGTGACAAGCGCTGTACTTTTTTTCTGACAGTGCAGATGTAATGCATGCCTTTTTGAAGCTATATTAATAAATACAATAAAGATAGATATTTAAAAGTATATTTTTTATTGAATACATTTATTTTTTTTTAAAGACCAAATACAAAAGAAGACTTAATCTAAGCAACAACACATTTGGATTATACATTTTAAATTCTTATCATTCTTCTCCTCTGTTTCAAGATTTTGTGAAAAATTTATTTTTCTGTGAACTAAAAAAAAAAACCCTTTTATTTTCTGAAGAGAGCTTTGAAAGCTCCTGGCACTGGTTTGGGCCATGCCGGACCTGAAGAAGTACTTCATCGAGGGCCTGATTCAAGTGGCTATTCTTCTCAGTCTATCCGGGATGCGTGTAGGTGTGGATCCCTACCTGCCCCCTTTTAGCGAAATCATTCAGGGCCCAAGTTTAGCTCTAACTCAGACTCAATTCCACAATCTTCGAAACATCCTGGATGGATATAACCTGCACCCAAAAAGCATAGACCTAGATGGGTTCTTCACAGCCCGCAGGCTTCTGAGCTGGGTACGTTCCCTAGACCGCCTGCAGGTGCCAGCGGCAGAGTTGGAAGCCTGGTTGGTCCACAGCGAGCCTGACAATGGAGTCTCCATTCCAGGTCAAGTGGGCCTCCTTGAGGAAGCTGGAGGACTTGAAGATGTGGAGGAACCCTCAGAGCTAAGCATGAGGTTGGGAAATGGAGGAGAACTGGGTTATGACGTACTTGAGGACCAAACCCTTGGACCTTTGGGGCACATGCCAAGAAACCTCAACCACTCAGACAATGATGAACTCATTAAAGAGGTAAGCAGTGAAGCCAGTGAAAGCTTCAAAAAGGTTTTCCCATTTCTGCCAATGACCTGCTTTGCGGTTTGTTACATAATAGATTGAGTAAATATTTGAAGAATGGAAGTTGGTGCTAGCAACACCCTTCATGCAAGGGTGTTTCACTCTCATTAGAAGCTTCTAAAATGCTTTAAGAATAAAATAACATTTTTTTAACTTTTAAAAAATAAAATTGCTACAAGAAGAAACTGTTTTCAGCATTGATAATAAATGTTTCTCGAGCATCAAATCAGCATATAAGAATGATTTCTGAAGGATCATGTGACACTGAAGACTGGAGTAATGATGCTGAAAATACAGCTTTGATCACAGGAATAAATTACATTTTCAAATATATTAACATAGAAAACAGTTATTTTAAATGTGATAATATTTCACAATAGTACTATTTTTATATAAATGCAGCCTTGGTGAGAATAAGGTACTTCTTTCAAAAACATCTTGCCAACCCCAAAATGTGTCAATTATAGCATTTAAATGTTTACAATCAACTTCTTAGCTCCTCTAATTAGCAATGCAATGTATTTGTCTTCTACAAAGTGCAGAAATGTGCTTGAACGGGTGTAAGAAGAAAAAAAAAGTGTTACATATGACTTTATTGACCTGCCATCTAGGGTTTTATTTCCTCATGGCATATGATTTCCAGTTAAGTCATGCCCTAACAAAATTAGGAAGTGTTTTACCTGTGAATCTTATTAGCTTATCCGCTGTGAGTTGACAGTGAGTTGCAAAATTATGTGAAACAAAAATGACTGGTATGCACTTTATTCAGATATTGATAATACAGAAGTAGCTTAACCATATTAAACGAACTCTATTGCAATTCTGAAAACACACACCCAAACACAAACCGCACTGGCTCAATGCCAGAAACGTCTGGTCCGGATATGCACATGGATTTGTTATTGAGTTGGACAGATGCATGTGCCCCCGTATTTGCCCTGAGGCACCGCTGAGTGTTTAACAACTTCAAACATCTTGGCTGGGTTTCCCCTCCATGTCTTACTCAAGTGTTGTATGTTGTTTTTGTCCTACTGACCGTTAGAGTTTCTTAAGGCCCAGAATATTCTGGGTAATATGGGGCTGAAATATGATTGCTGACTTGTATACTAGCATGTTACATAAGTTTCTTTTCTGTAAAAACAATTTCAACTTAAGAATAAGTAGAAAATGATCAGTCTTAGATCTAGCTTCATGTTATTTGTTAAACCAATACAATTTATTGAAAACAATTTATTAAAGAGCATATAAAATGCTAAAACAAGCAAATGAATGACTAAACAGTCATTTAAAAGTATATTAAGTTCATTGTTATGATAGTTTATTCCAAACACAAACATCAGTCTCACTGTAAATATTTGTAGTGTTAAAGTTCCCCTATCATGCTATTTTAAAGGTTGCTAATTTTGTTTTGGAGGTCTTCTACAACAGTTTTACATACATTCAAGGTCAAAAAAGCNTATATATATATATATATATATATATAGAGAGAGAGAGAGAGAGAGAGAGAGAGAGCAACATCTCTCTTCTCACAGTGTCTGAAAGAGTTCATTAAAAAATCTAGGGGTCTCTCTAAACCCCTCCTTTCTGAGAGCCTACTCTGCTCTGATTGGTCAGATGGCCTAGTCTGTTGGAATTGGTCTAGTGCTTACAGTGCATGTTGGAATCTAAATGCCCATTACCATATCTGAGGCTTTACTGTATCTGTTCTCGGGCAGCTAATGAAGGCCATAGGCTGGCATTATATGTATTACAAACATGCGTAGGATTGCAACAGAGCGAGACTGGAATTACTGACGACTACTTTCGGGCAGATCAGAATTGTTATTTATTTTTGGGAGACAACTTTATTTGTTGTGCACTTTGATCCACTTTGCAGACCTTTTACATTTTCAAACATCTATATTACACAGTACATGAAAGGTAATATCCTAAAAAGCATAATAGGGGCACTTTAAACTGGTTTATCACATAGGCACACAGTGTCCAGACTATTTAGTGTCACTGTACGGCTGCCTGGCTGTGTGCCCACATTATTGACATTTGTGAGAAGCATCGAGACGCTTTTGCTTTCATGCATGAGCTCAATGGGACAGCTAGGGAATTTTTCACTGAATAATTTCGCTTTCTGTTCCTCCAATGGGCTTTGAAACAGAATAAGAGGTTGCACACAGAATAGCATTTAGCCTACTGAACCCGAATTCCCCTTGAGTAAGAACCCTGTACTTAGAAACAGTTGCCATGGGCCAAGTCTCCACATGTACAGACCAGATCAAATTTGACAGGTTTCCATGCACATGATCCACAGGGCTATTTCTGAACCAAGAGCTAGTCTGTTTGTTAGTGTAGTATGTACAAAAGGCTGCATATTTTGCCCTATGGCACATTTGACCTGTACTGACTGGCGGCCATGGTGTTTCTGGATCAGACGGTTGACTATTTTACCCCTAGAGATTAGTAGAAGCATGCAGTTTGGTGATAAGTTCATTTCTGAGTTTTGTGTGAGAAATAGCAAGTACTGATGCTCATCTATTCATAGTTTTTAGTCACGTGACTCACGCGGAGACCTGGAGGGCAAAACACCCATAGAACCGCAGCACAAGCCTGTCAATTTTCCATCTTAAAAGAAGAAAGAAAAACAAACATATGTGAACAAAATGCAAGTTTTTGGGCACTTGTGTTCCAAATACAGCAAATATCTTTTTGTGTAACTTGTGTTTCTGCTACTTTGACCTTTTGGTTGTATTCTGTCCAGTTCTTTCCCTGTTTCCTGTGACATTTTGTAGTCAGTTTGAGTTGGTTTGTAGTTTTCTTGTTGATTAGTTCTCTGATTGTTCCCAGAGCATAAAACTGAACTTATGTAAAAACTTTAAAAATCTGCATACTATCTTTCCTTCCATATTTTGATTCACATACTTTTTGTTTAATGCATAAAATATACTAAAGCAAAGGACAATTTGTCAGAACCTAGTAAATTACATTATTTATTCAGTAAACTAATGTTCAGGTTTTGTAAATCACTAAAATATTTTTCTTGAGAATCATGATTCTAAAGTGATTCTCAATTTTTCCAGAATTGTGAAGCTCTTCCAGCATAGAATGCACAATTAAATATCAAATATTAATCAAAACTGATAAATAAAAATAAATAAATAAAACTCTTAATATCGCTGATTAGTGTTGTCAAAAGTACTGAAATTTTTAAAATGTGAAGCTTTGAGCGCTGTTGAGCAGATTCATAAACACCTCTGATTGGCCATTGTGACAACATATATGTCTGATTGGTTACAATGATCAACGCTTCAAAAACTTGTAAATAGTCATCAATGACGCTCTTCACCGCACGCTTACACAGATGTACACGGGTCCGCTGATAGACACCTGGTTTCAAACGCTCCCGCTTTCAAATTCAAACACTTTCAGGTGTTTTCAAACACTCCCATGTGGTAATCATTGTAGCCAAACAGACATATATGCTGAGCACGTGAACACAATGGCCAATCAGAGGTGTTTACGAATCCGCTCAACAGCGCTCAAAGCGTCACATTTTAAAAATTTCAGTACCAACATGGTATCGAAGTGGGTACTTTTGACAACGCTATAGCTGATACCAATATATTATGCATCCCTAATATGTGTTATATTTGCAGACTTATATAATGTTGGACCCACACAAGAAAAGTCAATGAAAACTCCAGGAATCATTACAGTATCGAAAAATCCCCCTCTCTAAATCACTGTAGTTCAAACAAGGGCATCTGTACTTGACTGAGCAAGCTTGTTGTGACCCCAAATATAAACTGACCGCTGGTAGATATGCCTGAGCATGTGCTGGCTTGGCGTCCACAGCACCATCCTGGCTTGTTTTGTAATCCGAGAACACATGCACATTTGCTTTCGCAATGCCTGTTTACCGGCTACTGATCAAGTGTCTGGGCCCTTCCCCTCAAAACGAACTCAATGGACAGTACATGAAAGAAATCTTACTGCTAAACATACCATATGCTCAAAAGTGAACAGGCACTGTGACCTTGTCAAACCCTCTCTAGGACTTAGCATATATATGTGTCGAAACTGATTTGTACTGAAAAGATTAAATGACACCCTAGCCTTAACTATAAGGCAGGAGGGACTTGGGTTGTTATTCCCCTAATACCTAAAAACATATTAGTCAACCATGCTTGTCACAAGGACCACAGGGGTCTGTGGAGGCTAAGGGGACTTCCAATAACAGCAGCACCGACACCCAAGAGACCAATCGTTTTCATTAATCCCCCTTCCAGAACAGGGAAAGGTTAAGTCTATTTATAGCCAAGAGCTGTCTGTTGTCTGTAAATGTATGGGTTCCATATAGGCCAAAATATCATCCATCTGGATGTTATATAGTTATACGTGTTTGTATCTATAATAATACCTTTATTTTATATAGCGCCTTTAAAAGTGGCTCTCTCAAAGCGCTTTACAAGAAGACATAACAGAGAAAACACATTTAAATACAAAAAATACACAAAGAAATAGAAAAAATAAAATGATTAATCAAGTAAAAGCAATCCTAAAATAGAATGTTTTGAGAAGAGATTTAAAAGTCACTAATGTATTTGCTTCCCTGATGTCAGCTGGGAGAGAGTTCCAAAGCTTAGGAGCATAAGAAGAAAATGCACTATCACCCCTAGAGCGAAGCCGTGTCTTAGGAACAACTAAGAGTCCACTCTGAGAGAAACGCAGATTTCGACATGGTGTGTAAGGCATTAAAAGATCAGTCAAGTACCGAGGAGCCAGATCATGCAAAGCCTTATATGTTAACATGAGGACTTTATGTATGTATTAGAGATGCAGCAATGTATCGGCCGCCAATATTTATCGACCAAAGCGTGCACCTTGAAAGCCGCATCTCAGACAGTGCGAATACTGAATTGAGTTCTCTTTCGCTGCTGCTTGCACTTGAACGGACAAATTCACACGAAATTATATCAAAATGCCGTTCTTGGCGAGTATCTTACTAACCTCTACTTATGGCTTAATGAAATTTCTGTCATTAATTACTCACCCTCATGCCGTTAAAAAACCCTCAAGACCTTTGTTAATCTTCGGAACACAAATTAAGATATTTTTGATGAAATCCAAGAGGTTTCTTATCTCCCATAGAAAGCAACGAAATTACCACATTCAAGGTCAAGAAAGGTAATAAAAGACATCGTAAAAAAAAAAAAAAAAGTCAACATGACTACAGTGATTTATCCTTGATATGATGCGACGAGAATACAAACAAAAATAACGACTATATTCAACAATTTTTCCTCTTCCCTGTCAGTTTCCTATGCAGTTGACAGTGCAGAGCTTCCGTGATTACGTCCAAATGCCAGCTCAGTATTGGCCGACTCCATTCATGTGAACAACCCGACACACCTGTGATGCTGAAGCAGGAGTCGGCCAATACTAAGCCAATGTTCAGATGGAAACGCTGCACTGCGTCGACTGCATAGGAGACTGTCAAGGAAGAGGAAAAATTGTTGGATAAAGTCGTCATTTTTTTGTGCACAAAAAGTGTTCTCGTCGCTTCATAACATTAAAGGGTTAGTTCACCCAAAAATGAAAATAATGTCATTTATTACTCTCATGCCGTTTCACACCCGTAAGACCTTCGTTCATCTTTGAAACACAAATTAAGGTATTTTTGGGTTAGGTTCAATATTAATATTATAAAGCGACGAGAATATTTTTGGTGCGGCAAAAACAAAACAAAATGACGACTTATATAGTGATGGCCGATTTCAAAACAAGCATTATAAATCTTGTGTGTCGAATCATGATTCGGATCACGTGTCAAACAGCTGAAATCACATGACTTTGGCTCTCTGAACCGCTGATTCGACACACTGATTCATAACGCGCCAAAGCTGCTTTATAATATTCTCGTCACTTTATAATATTACTATTGAACCTCTGTACTCACATGAACTGATTTAAATATGTTTTTATTACATCATTGGATTTTGAGAGAGGAAATGTCATTGCTGGCTATGCAGGCCTCACTCAGCCATCGGATTTCAACAAAAATATCTTAATTTGCATTCCGAAGATTAACAAAGGTCTTACGGGTGCGGAACGGCACGAGGGTGAGTAATAAATGACATTTTCATTTTTAGGTGAACTAACCCTTTAAGGTTGAATCACTGTAGTCACGTTGACTATTTTAACAACGTCTTTACTACTTCTCTGGACCTTGAATGTGGTAATTTCATTACTTTTTATGGGAGATAAAAAACCTCTCGGATTTCATCAAAAATATCTTAATTTGTTTTCCGAAGATGAACGGGTTTAGAACGACATGTGGGTGAGTAATTAATGACAGAAATTAGATTTTTGGGTGAACTACCCCTTTAAGTGAACGTAAACAGTTGAGAAATAAAATGCAGATGTGTAACAGTATATTGGATTTCTGCAGCTCTTAAAGTGACAGCAGCCTAATATTCCTGCTGCGCTGCTGTCTGTGTTTTAATGTTAAGCAAACAACAAAAATATACATACTGTACATACCAGCGAAGATGGACCATTTCCTATCCTTACTAGACCTTCGTTTTGCATTTTCAGGAGGGAGATGGTATGTCTTTCGCCTGGGAACAAGAACCTCAGCAAAATGTCCACCAGGAGCAGTTGGAAAATGCAAGAACACAACCTCTCAGCATGTTTAATGAGGAAGAAGAGGATGAATTTATGGTGGATAGCTGGAGAAATACAAATCCTTTTCACAACCAGATGTTTGGAGAGGATGCACAGGTATGACAGTGAATATACTTACAAAAAGGCACCCAATATTTAATATTTAGATTTTGAATTTAAATTTAGCTGCAATATCTATACTTATACAGTAGTGGACAAAAGTGATGTCCAGAGGGAATATTTGTTTTTAATGACCCTACAAGGTTTACTAAACCAATTTTTTTTTTTAAATATATTTTAAATATGAATGAAGAACAAAACAGTATAATTAAGGTATTTGACAATTATGCATGGGAAAAACAAAAAGCTCACATGAAACAGCATACATTGACTACAGCATAATCATTTATTAATATTTTGCAAGTTCTTTGTATGACAGCCTGGCCAAAAATTATGTCTGCACAATGTTTCATTGTGTTATCACAAATAAAACAATTGACTCCAAGCACATCTGCACAATATGCTTACAAAATCTTTAACAAATTTTAAATATTCGAATAAAGGGTCAAGATGTCAATTTTGTTGGCCAGAAATAATTTTTGTAAATAACTATTTCTTAAATAATTTTACATTATATTCTATGAAACAAAACATTTTTATTTTATGTAATTTAGACTTCAATTTGCAGAGGAATATGTACATTGAGCTAAAGTACTAAAATTGTGAATAGGACAAAATGTAAAATTGAATTAACTCTTTGTGTAAAAAGTAGATTTGCTATTCAGTGCTGCTGCTGACCTTGATGAAGACTTTCCACATTCCAAAGCAGTGCAGCATGAGCGTCATAGCTTGACCTTGACAGATAACAGAGTGATATGAGTTTTATTAAACAATTTCCTCAAACTCACTTGCTCTTCTTTCAGTTGTCGTCAGGTGTAAGGGAAGACACTTCTCTTTCCATTGAAGAGTGCTTACATCTCATCGATGCCAACTTCCCCTCAGAAGAGGATCCAGAGGTAAGAACCTGATCTAGAAAGCAACGTTTCATCTTTTTACAACAATTTCTATCTTTTAAAAAGGAAATGCAGGCTTTCCAAACTTGTTTAAAAATCTTAATGTCTTAATTTTCTCAGTTGACAGGTCCTGGTTTACAGAATGTAGGAGAACATACACTTCAGTTTCAGAGGCCACTCATCTCACCCTTGTTGCCTGAACAGGAATCCGCATTTATCTTAGAGCAACAGTGGCAAGATGTTTTGTCCATCATGGAGTCACAGGTACGCAAATGCAAGCTTACAGTCTCTACAGAATTCAAACATTACAGTTTTGACGCTCTTTAATGTGGTGTGACAGATTGCTATAGCCGCCGGCCCGGGTATATTTAATTTTCTGTATTTCACTCTGTCTTTCAAACTATACTCAACCGTGGATGGATGCCTTTCACACACGCACAGTAAAATTGCTTTTTTAGGGGCCGTTCACATATCGTCTTTTGCACTCTCAAGTTCGTTATTTTAAATGTAGACGTGCAACAAGCACTCTCCCAATAGAACAATGCCGTTGTAAAGCGCTCGTTTTTTCCAGGCCATTTTCTCTTTTATGATAGCCAGCAACCATTTAAACATCTTGACAAGGATTTGGTATAAACATAATACTTATATCATAAAAAAAAATCAATCACTTTTTCATTTAGGCCTAATATTTTAAATCAAATTGTGTTTCAGGTTTAAAGATTCAAAGTGATGTAGCAGGCCATGTGTTTTGTTGACCTGGCAGTCAGAGAACTTTTTTTTTTCTCCCTTTTTATTGAGTTTAACTTCTCTTATCTTTATAGGACATGGATATAGCCGAAACAACAGGCGATTCCCCCCTCAATATAAGTGACTCAGACAGAAATACTGGATCCATGGACAGCTTTATTCATCAGGATGTTAGCCTTCACCAAGCCACTCTACCAAGATCCACCGAAGCACAAAACAGCGTCACCATGGAAGAAACCTGTCGGATTAACAACTACTCCATGCCAAATGTCAACTTGGACACCTCTGCTAATGTAGAAGCTTTTGAAGACTCTGATATCATAGACCTCCTTACTGGGACTTGCCTGCCAAGCCCATTAGATCCTCTGCTGGAGGAAGCCATGCTTGATGAGATTGGACTAATGGATTTGGCCTTGGAAGAACCTAGCCAGGCACAATTTGAAGAGCAAAACCAAGCAGATTCTGACTCTGGTTTATCCCTGGACTATAGCCAAAGCCTTACCTCCCCTAGTGGATCTGAATCTTCCAGTTCCTCATCATCATCTTCATGCTCTTCATCACCTTCCAGCCCAACCACTAGTTTGATGCCCGAGGAAGGTGCCGTGGGCTACACCCATATCAAGGAGGAGGATGATGATGGAGCTGTGGGTGGCTTCATGCCAGAACAAACCAAAATGTGTCAGTCAAGTTATTTGGAAGCCAGGCAGTTCCATCGTCTTCCTTGGCTCGAACACATCGGACATGATCATACCTACAACCAACCTCAAATCCAGAAGAAACCTCCAAAAGATCCCTTCGATGAGTTGAAAGAGAAAGCGCTGGAGCATCTGTCCAACCGGGATGAGAAACGTGCACGTTCGTTGAATATCCCATTATCCAACGAAAGCATTGTAAACTCGCCCGTTGAGGAGTTCAATCGTTTGCTAGCAAAATATCATCTCAACGAGGCTCAGCTCACGCTCATCAGAGACATTCGCCGCAGGGGTAAAAACAAAATGGCTGCTCAGAACTGTCGTCGAAGGAAGCTAGATGTCCTAGTGGGATTGGAGCACAATGTGGATAGCCTGCGACGCCTCCGGATCAGACTGCTTAGGGAAAAGTCTGAGATCTTGTGCTCCATCAGGGAGATTAAGCAGCTTCTTAATAGCCTGTATCAAGAGGTATATGAGAGACTAAGGGAGGAACAGGGACTGCTCTACTCTGACAACAACTTTACTTTGCAGGAAGACTGCACCAGGCCCGTAACATCACAACGCAGATCAGATTCACACTCCAGACGCAAACTTAGCAAGAGACAAAAACGCAAGAAGTGAGGAGGACTCTGCAATGAGCTGATGTTGATTAGTTCTACATGTCCACCTGCTGGTTTTCCACAGTCCAAAGGGAATTTGCACCAAGTAGGCTATTTTTACCAAAGAGAAGATACTGTGTAGGCACATAATACAACTTGATCGAAATTTAAGTTCCACAAAGATTTGATGTTAATTTAAAGGGCAATGTGAGTTTCCTTGATGTAAAAGACGTTTAAATATACTCTAAAAACAGTAACAGGCAGCAAACTTGCAGTTTGTGCCTGAGGCTGAGTCTAGCCAGAGAAAGCACTCAAAGCTGTAACCGATGTTACATGAAAAACGGGAGTTTCTTAAAGGCACAGTAGTAAATAATAGACAGTTTATTTCTAAGGACCACAGAGAGGGTGGAAAATGGCCAAAAAAGCTAAAATATGACTTTAAGAACACCTTTTAAATCACAATGAAATCAAAATGGACATTTTTATGAATATTGCAGTTTATCGATTATTTATAAATGTATTATGATTTATCTGTGCACGTGATGACGTGCGCAAGGGCAGGACAAAAATCTCTCCTTTCCAGCAACCTGTCACTGACTTAAGCCAGGGACACACCTAACGATTAGCTGAAACATTCTAAGACTGAACTGAACACACATACCGTTTGTTTCCTGCGACTGAAGCAGATTTATATACTTACACATGGAATTTGAACATCGACTGTAATCGCAGACTGAACGAAACTGGCTCTGACTGGACGCGTTTGAGCGCGATCTGTCATAAGTATCAATTTACATTCATAATCGGCCTTACAATCGTTAAGTGTGTGCACGGCTTTACATGAGATTACAGCAATTAGCAAACAAAAAACGAATCCCAATAGAGAAAATCCAATTTTTCTTGCTTCGTTTCACTTGGATGTGTCACAATAGAAAAGAAAAGACAATCACAACATTCATGCTGACTTTAAGAACCAAACTTGGCTACAAAAACATCAGGAGTATCAGAAATTGTTCCCAAAAACCAGTAAAATAATCCTCTGTTAGAATGGCAATTGTGTTTGGAATTATGCTTGGAATCCAAGTATTGAAACAAAGTTAATGCATTTTAAATATTGCTTACTGGTTTAATAATAGTGTTGGTTTGCCATCTCATTAAAGGGAACACCATACAATGTACATTTAGTTTTGAGCTCAATTAACATTAACTAGAGTACAAGGCTGTAACGTTTAAGGATTTGTGACCCACCATGTTTTGAGTTAACTGGAATTCTGTCCTTGAGTTTGTGTGATTTATTTGAGATTGTATTGCTGGAAGTAATTGATGAAATGGTAAAATACCAGTTCTGTATTTGATTTCATTAATATTTTAAAATAACTTGTAAATAATTTAAACCTTTTTATATTCAATTGTTTATATACCTTGTGTTAAATATTTTGCAGTGAATTTAAGCTCTTTGTGACAAGCTCTTTTGTTTTAATTAAAAGCTATTTATTGTCCTGAACTTTTAATTTCTTTTCTAATATAACAAAATAAATTTTTAAACAACATTTCTTAAAATAAGTATAGATCAAAACACACAATTAATAAAAAAGGTTTAATGAACAAATAGTCTCCCCCTTGAAAAAGTGAAAATGAAAGAAAGTAACATGCTTCAAACAGTACACTTTAAAAGAGAAAACAGACAATCAGAGAGGAATATAAAGCAGTCACATTACTGATTGTGTACAACTAAAAGTACTTCAGGCTTCTCTGGTACGCAGCAGAAGAGTATGCCACTATTAATACCATATTTAGCGAAAAAACGTATCCAGGTGATCCAAGCACTATTTTAGTCAACGCAAAAACATTTTGAAGAGATTCATTACATTTTAAAAAGAATATTACCATAACTAACATGTTTATGCTGGTGCAAAGGTGGTACTAAGAGACCTGATCTGTAGCACGGTAAACTTGGTGAGCTTTTTTTCACTACACATTTACATGTTTATGATAAAAAAAAGATGCAATAAAGCTGTGTAGTACATTCTAATTCTTAAGCACCACCAAAGAAGAGAGTAAAACAGCAAAATGTTCAACTTTTCATCAATGTTTTCTAAAGTTTTTCCAAAGCCTGTTCTGGCACTCCTTGATCAGCCTATAAAACTCGAAAGATCAGTCAGAGAAGCTGGAATCTAAAGAGCATATCTCCTCTTCACACAGTAATGCAACTGATAAAATACACTGACAGCTAACAGTTAAAAATAAAAACGTTTATATAAGATTATGGGAAATGCAGTTTACTAAGCTTAGAAATAATCATCAAAAAAATCTATTTGTGAATATATTTATATCCATGCGCAGCGTATATCCTCAAGTGGTGAATGAATTAAAGATGAGAATACTGTATACATGATGAATAAAAATTCAAAAATACTGCTAAAAGAGCAAGACTGCACTACACAACAATGTGCTCACTAATAAGGTGACAACAGCTCTGACAAATGCATTTACACAGCAAATAAGATGGAAAGGAAAAAGAGAAGAAATTAGGCCATACTGCCCTGCAAAGACAAAACACTGTAACTACACACTCAAAACTGAGTTGAGCAAAAACTATGCCTAGATTCAGAGAAAACTGTGTACACACTGATATCAAATCAATCACAATTTACTCAAACTTTATAACCATTGTTTTTTTCAGTTACAGTGTTGCGTACTTGCTGGGTTTTAACTTAGGGCAGCATTTGACACAGTGACACGTTCTTTAGACATTAAAAGTCCTTCAAATCCCTTGTCAGAAAAATACAGAAAGTATGAGGATGTGCACATAGGATCCATCGCATAATCAGGCGTTCACCACCAGGAACAACAACTGAGCAACGACTGCAGCATTATACCCCATTTCCCACAATCAAACAAAAAAGAAAGAGAAAGAGAAGCAAAGAGGAAATAGAATAATCCTGTGTTTCTTATGGGAGGGTCAGTATTCTGACTAACGTCACTTTTACCCACTAAAGATCACTCCACGTCTGCATATCATGCTCTGAATATATCTTGAGTCCGATTTTATGGCATTGAGAGTTTGTGTCTCCGTTTCCCCATTTCTAAACTTCCCATGTCCCCCCGCCCCCACCAAGCTCATTCAAACTAGTTTAACAGCACCCCTGACTTTCCACCTTTCTCATTCTCCCCCACAAGCCTAGTTCTTATCGTCCTTCTTCTCTTCTTCCTCAGAGGGGTAAGAGTGCCATGTCAGTCGCTCTTCGTAGAATGAGATGACCACCTGCGGGCACTTCACATTGGCCTCTTTGGCTGGAACGAGATCTGCCTCGTCAGAGTTTTTCCTGTAGAGGACAGGCAGAGGGGAATACAATACAAGCACTTGAAATCATGTCATTTAGCCCCTTAGTATTCCTAAGGTCTCTTTTGAATGGCAAGTCTACCACGAGCGGTACAGTGAAACGCTAACAGGTTAGCCCAACATACAGAATGGGGTTAAAACAGAGGCATCTGGGCTTTGGCTCAGCCTGCCTAAGAGAAACATTCTGCAAGTTTCACAATCTGGATTGAGGCTGAAAACTAAACTGGTTGCCAGATGTGAGAGTCTTCAGTATGAATATATGTGCACAAGAATGTAAATAAAGAAGAAAAAAGAAGAAGAAGTGGAATATACTGGAAATGGCCAAGTACGAGAATCCATGAACCGCATTATTAGAATGTTTTCTAAGGCTGCACAATGTATTAAAACAATTAAAAACCATACTATAGCATAAAGCTATTGTGAATTCACAAAGGCTGCAATTCAATTAAATATATGCCCTGCGGTTTTAATATAAATATGTGCTTTATTTCCGCATCTCGCATCGGAGGTACAGAATCCCCAGATTAAAAAAACTGAAACTGAAACACTCGTTTGTGCATCAAGCGATCCTTGAGCTAAATAAGACACTTAATCGTAAATCAAGAGTATTGTAAATGTGCTGTGTTGTGTAGTGGGATGTAGTAAGGGTTTTTTTTTTTTTTTTTTTGTGTGTGTGGATTAAGTGATGTTGTGTAAGAGATGATTGTTGCTAACATGGAAAATACTGTGATGCAAGACAAATTTCAGACATGTTCTGACAATAAAGTATTATATCATCTTAGTGCGGCTCTGTTCACAGTAAATGCTGCTTCACATGAACTGTTATCATTTACATGCGTGGAGTGTCTCAAACTCCATCTCTGCATATGCTGTGAGTTTGGGTTGGTTATAACATTCATCTGAGAACGCAATATGCACCATTTCATCCAGTTTTTAAGGTAAATAATTTATAAACCTACACCAACACAGGAGCATATATCAATGTTTCTAAATATGCAAATGATTGTTCACAACTTCAAAATAAAAGTTTAAACCCTTGCTCTGAGTTTGCATGTTTTGATGTCCACATATTCTTGTTCAAGAAATTGCAGTGGTTGTAGCATTTCTATCGTAAAGAAGTGGCCGAATATTAAAGATTAAGTAAACATTTGACTTAAATCATTTGGCCAAACAAGGATTTGAACTGCTGTGTATTGTAACACCAGGCCACTGGCATGCTCTGTAGGCATTTGTTATAATATATAATGTTCATAAGTTGATTGTTTCTATTATGTATATTGTATTATGTATTTTATTAGTGTTAAAACCATATGATTTATTGCTTTTGATACTTTATTTGAACCAAATTATTGCCTCATTGTTATTATATATGTATTTTAAGTCATTTTAAAGGCTATTGAGTTTGGGATCAGACAATCTGTTTGTTTGACCAAAGGTGGTTTTCATTATTTTCGCAACTATTTTGTGACACTAGAGGAGCAGAAATTACACACTTTACAATTTTTAAATCTTAACATTTACATACCATTTCATTAGAAACATGAGCTCGCCGCTGGAATCTGTGGCTCCAATGATGCGTTCTGGGTCCAACCCCCGTGAAAAGCCCCTCGGCTTGTCTTGCTGCAAATCATTAGGAAATTATGTTTTATTTGTATGCAGAAAAGTTTCTTCCAAGCAGTCTTCCAAACAAGAAAATGTTTTCTTCTTTCTGATCAGCATGTCTTTATATGAGGTTTGGATCACCTTTTTTTAAATTTTTGTTTTCACAGGGAAGCAAAAAGGTGGTGCTAAGATTGTCTTGCTAAAGCTAATTTCACAGCTAGCATTTTATGTATACTAAATGCACAAAATGAAATATTTTTATATTAAAACAATTTAATACACTTTTACATAAGACCAAATTTCAGATTGGAATTGATGTACAAAAATATTTTTCATAAATATTCTCTTTTTTTCATGCATCACGTGTCTAAAAAAGGTATTTGAAAAAAAAAAAAAAAATTATGAATGCATAATAAAAACATCTGCAAGACTTTCAAGCTTTAAAATGTTACACTCCCCCCCCAAAAAAGTATTTTGGTCGATTAGTAAAAAAACAACAACAAAAAAACAACAACTTCAAGACATGGACATAAAAGTTCCTGAAGTTGAAAAAACAGCTAAAAGCACCAGTCAAATCCATAAATGAATGTGTGCAGTTTTATGTAAAGTAAGATATAAAAAAGACAATGTGCATCAAACATGCAATGTTTCATAAAACATAAAACTTATGCATATGCAGTGTTTACCATGAATTACCTAGAATTACCTAGGCCAGCCATAGTCTATTCTGTGCCACCACAGCATCATAATGAACCGAAAATATTTTAAAACTTCTCATAATAACATAAAATGTCTCCAAAGTTGTTTTGCTCCATTGCTTTGGTAAAGTATCTGTCAAACAAACTAAAAACAAAAGTGTGATAAAGCTTTGTGCCCTTATCAAATCGCAAATGACTGATTTAATTAAACAAGTATATCATCTGTTTGGGCTGCACGTTTTTAAAGCAAAGTGCACATTTTCTTTTTGTCTGTCTCAGAACGACTCAGTTCACAGTGAATGAATGCAGTGAACTCCATTTCTGCATGTGCTAACGTGCATCTGGGTATTGACATTTGCATTATTTCCAGCATTTTTGTGGGAAGATTACTGCACTTCACTAGATTTGTAATGAGACTCGTTTGTAAACCTGTTTTCACAGAAACTGCAGTTTTCCGCCAAAATAAAAGCTAAAATGCAGTTTTTAAAAGGGCTAAACAGGGTTTATCTCTTGTAAGTGTAGAAATGAGGACAAAAGTATTGTAATTTCCCTACTGTAGGGTAAAGTAAAATAATATACTTATGAAATATTTTCATTTATTTTACAGTGCATTTGTTCTAGGGCTGCACAATTATTAATCGCGATTAACGGTGGGCAAAATAAAAGTCTGTGTTTACGTAATATATGTGTGTGTTATGTGTGTAATAATTATGCATATATAAACACACACACACACATGTATATCTTTAAGAAATATATGCATGTATAAATATATATCTATATACAATTTATATTATATATAAATATTTTATATATATATAAATACAAAATTTGTATTAAATATA
>RJVU01049122.1:88404-120594 GCA_003731715.1 Anabarilius grahami | reverse complement strand
TATTAAATATATACGTGTGTGTGTATATTTATATATACATTATTATACACAACACAAACATATTACGTAAACACTTTTATTTTGCACACGATTAATCGAGATTAATAATTGTGCAGCCCTAATTTGTTCACAATATTACTATTACTACTATTACTATCATAAAATTATTAGAATGTAATATTAATTATCTGGCTTCCTAAAACACCAGTTTGAATGTAGATTGAGACACTATAATAACAAAAAAGAAGTTTGAGTCCCCTTTAATGTTCAGGTATATGTCAATTCACTGACTTTTTCTTTGTTCAATTTGCACATTGAACATGGGTTGGAGCTCTTCATTTTGAACTCTCAAAGTGCACCAGATTGATGCATTTAACTTTAAAATGTACAAGATTTTCTTACGGGGGGACATGCTTCTGGACCCCCCTACAAGGACAGAAGTCCACACCCTATAGTCTCACAAAATCCTCTGGGAAACACTGCATATGCCAATTTGTATATAACATTTTAGTTTAGAAACAACTTTTGTATAACAAAATTCTATAAAATATTATTCATCAAATGTAATTATAAAATCTAACCTCATCTTTCCTCTTTTTAGGCCGGCTGTCTTCTCCACCATCTGTGTCAGATTCTCCTTTCCTCTTTCCACTAGAATCTTTTTTGTCATCACATTTATGTTTTTGCATGTACTCTGCAATGAGATCAGGACAGTCCAGGTTGTCCTCTGGTTCCCATGTGTTGTCTTCACTAAAGAAAGGAAAATAAATTCTCAATCATTTGACAGACCAACTGAAACCAAAAGTGTATATTAGAAAACCATTTATTCTCCCTTTGTTCTTTATATAATGATAAAATGGCCATCATGTTTGCTAGGAATCAAGTTCAATGCCTTACATAAATGCTTTTAGTGGAAACCTAGCTGATATTAGTTACTTACTCTGAGAAGCCCTTCCATTTGAGCAGGAACTCCACTCTGCCTTTCACCACCCGCCTGTCCAGGACTTTCTCCACCACATATTCTTCCTCTTCCTCTACAACCTCCTCCACCTTCTTCTTGTTCTGCTTCTTTCCAGCGGTGGCCGCCAGTTTGTCTTCTGTGGAGAAAAAGGGGGGCAGAAAAGAGAAAAAAGGGGGGTCAGTCTTTTCTGTGGAAATAAACATTTTTAAATATTCAACAAATTAAGCAAGTTAAACTTGAAAACAGACACTGAGGCTGAGCAGAACAAACACAAACAGTTATACTTCACAAGCAGGGGATCGTGCATAAAGAGGAAGATAAATTATTCTGGGTTTTATTTGAAAGAAGGTAGGCCAAGGTCAAAAAGGTCTGTCTGCCAACATTAGACAAATCTTGCTGTACAGAGCAATGTATCAAAATCAAAGACATTTTGACTGCAGTATAAAACCACAGCTTTTAGTGTTAAATTCTTGCTTTTGAGAAAAAGGTCAGAAACTAAAATCATTCAGAATAGTTATCAAAACATGTTTTAGTGTTTCAGATTCATTGTCCACCACTTAAAGGGATAGTACAACCAAAAATGAAAATTAGTGAAATACTCATTAACTAACCCTCATGTCATCTGAATTTTATAACAGTGTAACAGACACACCTTAAGCTGTTCAAATTATCGCTTGTTAAGAGCAATGGTAGCATCACATTCCAAGCAGAGGGAGATCCCAGTCTGAACTAGAACCATAACCACTTGACGCTCATTACACAACTTCCCAGGACTAGTAAAAGACCAATTAATCAGAAGATATTAGCATCAAATATTTTCGGGTCAGTAAGTTTTTTTTTTAATGCTTATGCTCATCAAGGCTGCATTTATTTTATCAAAATACAGTAAAACAGCAATATTGTGAAACAAGTTTTCTATTTGAATATATTTTAAACTAATTTATTCCTGTGATGTCAAAGCTGAATTTTCAGCATTATTACTCCAGTCTTCAGTGTCACATGATCCTTATTCTAATAAACTGATTTGATGCTCAAGAAACATTTCTGATTATTATCAATGTTGAAAACAGCTGTGCTGCTTAATATTTTTGTGGAAACCGTGAAACTTTTCCAGGTTGCTTTGAAAGTTTCAAGAATTTATTTGAAATAGAAATCTTATGTAACATTATAAATGTCTTTACTGTCAGTTTTGATCAATTTAAATCAATCCCTGCTGAATAAAAGCATTAATTTCTTTAAACAAATCTTACTGACCTCAAACTCTTGAACAAGTAGTGTATATTTTGTGAACAATCTCATCCTTCATCTTTAAACAAAACTACTGTACCATTAATATCTGGATTATATCAGTATCAGAGGCAATTCAACTCCCTAAATATCAACATCCATTACATGACTGAATACACCACAGTAGCTAACAGCTAGTGTGAAGAACAAATGCTTAAAGGTGGTACAGAGGATCTTTTCGTCGACTGAGTTCTTGAAATGAGTGAAATTTCGAGTGAACGCCTCCCAAAACTTGTGCACGAGTATTTACCACCGGCATTCGCTGTATTATTAAGCCGGGCACACATTCAACGACTAGCTAAAACATTCTAAGACTATGCTCAACATACAGCGATTGTTTCCTGCTCCAGCAGATTTATATACTTTCACATGGAATTTGAACACCGACTGTAATCGCAGACTGAACGCAACTGCCTCTGACTGGACGCGTTTGAGCGCAATCAGTCATAAGTATCAATTTACATTCATAATCGGCCTTACAATCGTTAAGTGTGTGCGCGACTTAAAGCCGCGCACACACTTAGTGGATTCATTATGTCGGACTCACCGCAGGTAACTCATAATCTGCAGTTGTTACTCCTGTCTCCTGACAAAAACATTGCATGCGCCGCCTGTGGAGTGTGGAAAGTTACTGGAGCGCACAGCCGCGCGTCTCTCACAAGGAACGTCATGGCAGTGATTGACAAGCCAGAGGGCGAATCGTTTACGCGATGATCGCGTAAACGATTGGCTGATGTTTTTAAGGCCCTATCTTGTGCACAGATGATGTATATTAATAATATTCCTTTCAGTGCACCTAATAAATAGTCTTATCAGTTAGTAAAGACAGTTTCAAGTAATATTGCAAAAATGTATAAAACAAAACATCCTCTGTACCACCTTTACCTACTAAACCACAAATAAGGGTACTACAGCCTACACGTCAGTTCAGGAAAATTTCAGTAACATTTTACAATTTGGTCTCATTTCTTAATACATTATCCATTAACAAACAATGAACAATTTACATATACAGCATTTATAAATCATTTTTAAAGTTAGTTACTAAAAATACAAGTTACGACATACATCTTGCCAGTTACAATACCACAATACAATTAGTAATTAACTTGATTTTAAAAATGTTACAAAAAAAAATGAGACCTTATTATAAAATGCTCCCCAAATTTCTTCACTTTGAAACACTCATTCTGTCCTTTTTGTGCATCAGATCAGAATCACACCTCTTGACCTTATAAATCACCAGCAGAAGCACCTCTATTAGTCAGTGACAGATAATGGATCACATGGCAGATGAAACAGCAGTCATGAAAACAGACAGTTACCAACAACCCGTGATTCAATAAAAAAAATCTTTTCAAGGCTTTATACATTAAGGTGATCTGAATGTCTGGAAATAAACCCTCCCCACACACATTTGAAAGAAAAACAGCAGTGAAGGAGAAAGTTGTGAGACACCTTCGGTGACGCTGGGAGCATCACTGGCTATGTCTGTTGGTTGGCTCATGCTCGTCATGAAGGGGGGAGGCTCTGCGGAACCTTCAGGTTCCTTCTCAACGTCAACAGTGCTGAACAGAGTGAAAGTGTGGATTAGAGGGGATTGGGTCAGGTGATATCAGGGAAAGAACAACAAGGCAGGAAATAAAATTACACAGCACTGCGGATAACAGTTTGGTGGCTCTAAATAACACATTTCATGGTGCATGGATCCCTTTGAATTGCTTTACAGTTAATTACAGGTACGGATTTTGGGTTAATAATCTCACAAAAACGCGCCCAGGTCACACTGAAAATATCTTGCATAATGAAACCTATTTTAGGACCATTCAGGGCTCTACACTTACATTTATTTTTAGGAGCACTTGTTCTCCTAATTTAAAAAATTTAGGAGCACCTTCTGATCAATGACAGAATATCATTGAGGTGATATTTGAATCTTTAAAATACTTGCAGGGGCATTTTTTTTTTAAAAACCTTTACAAGGGCACTTTTTTCTAACCTTATTAAATGTGTCATCTTTTGTCAAATTCATAAATTGGGTTAAAATAATAAGACACAATCAGGAAGAATAAGTTACCAATCAAACAAAATCAGTATTAACAAAATTCCTCTTTGCACTGCGGAGGTGGCACAGAAGAACAAAAAGGTGGCATTATANCATTTCATGGTGCATGGATCCCTTTGAATTGCTTTACAGTTAATTACAGGTACGGATTTTGGGTTAATAATCTCACAAAAACGCGCCCAGGTCACACTGAAAATATCTTGCATAATGAAACCTATTTTAGGACCATTCAGGGCTCTACACTTACATTTATTTTTAGGAGCACCTTCTGATCAATGACAGAATATCATTGAGGTGATCCCATTGAGGTGATATTTGAATCTTTAAAATACTTGCAGGGGCATTTTTTTTTTAAAAAAACCTTTACAAGGGCACTTTTTTCTAACCTTATTAAATGTGTCATCTTTTGTCAAATTCATAAATTGGGTTAAAATAATAAGACACAATCAGGAAGAATAAGTTACCAATCAAACAAAATCAGTATTAACAAAATTCCTCTTTGCACTGCGGAGGTGGCACAGAAGAACAAAAAGGTGGCATTATATTTACAGACTGTTTAATGAGGCTCAGAAGTGGCATAAATGCATTTACATTCATGATAAATGTTATAAGTAATGTTTTGAATATAGAAATATTAAAATCATTTAAATAACTGAAATTATACTTTAAAAATGAAACTAAAACTGCCAGTAGGGGTGGAATAATACTGAATTATTCGTTCAAACAGCTGATTCATTCAGGAGCAAAGCAAGCGACTGTCTTTATGAATGGGTAATTGAATCAATTACCCATTCACTAGATTCATTTGACTCACTAGATTCATTTGAAACTGCAGATTCATTCATAAATGAAACACCTGTGTTTGCTCGGAGATGCACAGCAGTTCAGCTGTGATTTTGTTTTAAACTATTTTTGTTATATGAAATGGAACAAAATCTGACAATACTCTTCCTAAAATGCATGTCACTTAATATTAACTTCATGTTTATTGACTTCTTGTTCAATTACATTTGCAAACTCCCTTTACAATCATTAAAAAGCTGTCAATGAAAAAGCTATATTCAATGAAGTTTTTACATTTGCACAATGAATCTCTTACTTACATCGTGTCTGTGCTGTTTGTAATAATGAGAGGATTCGTAAGCTGGCATAACTCAGCACTGAACAAAATCCAGCGTTTTGAACAAGAGTGAATTTTAACTTAAACGCCTCTGATTGTCCATGGTGTTCAAGAAATCAACAGATATGTCTGCGATTGTCTACATTGCTCACCGCTGCAAAAATATGTTCTCTCTCCACGCTCTCCAGAGTGTAAACACAAATACGCACTGGTGCATTTGCAAAATTGTCTGGCCAATATGCTGTTATTAGTTTCAATTGAGGGTGCACCCACATAGAACTGGGCCTGATCGGATCAGTCACACTGCTGCTCTGCTCCTAAATACTTTTGCACGCAGTAATTTTCACTCGCAAATGTGACTGAAATTGTCACACTGTAGAACCCTGCCGTTAAGATGTTTTGTGCATTGTGGCATTTTCTTTAGGGCTGAGTTAAAAATATTGATTTCTCGATTTTTCTTTATTCTCATTTTGATGAACCAATATCGATTCGTAAATCCCAATAATTGATCTTTTAGGCCACTTTTACATTCCATGGTTCAAGTGACCCAATTTCGATTTTTTCCTCCCATGTGGCACAGATCGGATATGAAAGACGAACGTGTAAGCAAGAAAAAAAGCACACAGATTCCGATACTCTCAGATCAGTTTCCGGCCTCATTCATATGTGAAAATAAATCTGATATGAATTGGATACATTTGCGTCTGCTCTGTAAGCAGACAGATCGGATATACCCGGTCAATTTAAAAATAAATAATAAAAATAAAAAAATAAAAATCGCACATCTTTGAAAAAGCGTCGGTGGCAAATGACATCAACTCAGGTGGACACCAACTGAATATGACAGAAATATGTCAAAACGCCCGGCTTGGTGAGTATTCACTTAAACACTGTTGGCTATGTCTTAAGTGAACATAAACAGTAAAAAACTAAGTCGCATGTGTAACAGTATATTGGATCCATGCATTCGATCTCAAAGTGACAGCATCCTAGTATTCCTGCTGCCATCTGTGTCATTAATGTTAATCAAACAACAAAAGACAAAGAGAAAATCACTCACTCCTCTTTAATACATTTAGTAGGATTAATCTATATTTAAACTTATACAGAAGACTATGCAGTGTTGTTTTACATTTGATTACTTTCTGTTGATAAAGACTGTTCTGTTTTTTTATTTTTTATTTGTTAAGCTCTAAGCTGTTCCTAATCACCTCTAAGAGGAAGAATGGAATATGTTGCACATGTTGCTTGCCAATAAATAGAGAGTTGTCAATTTATGATACATTCTCATCTCTTCATTTTTTTTTTTTTAGACTTAAACATTGTTGTTAAATAGCTGGCCCATTATTTATTTCAGTGATTGGTTTCGGTGATCGGACAATACTACTTCCAGTGATTGGTAATCCCCCAAAATCCTGATCTCTTAAGGACCCGATATACTTCAAACAAAATTCTTTTTCGTTCTTCGTTTAGGGGTAAAACGAAGTTCGAAATATGTGAGCAGCGATATACTGTAATCGAACATCTGACGCCGCCCACACTGCTGAGAGCGACGGTTAGATGAATATGTAAATGCTGTACACTTTCTTCTCAGTAATAAAATAAACAAAAAAAGTAAGCGGCTTTACAGTATCAAACATGAAAAACAGTGTCAGTGCCTCATTTCATCAGAAGCACAACTTCATTTTGTACTATAAAGTGGATCTCCAGTGTTCATGTTTTTACCCGCGGAGATCTTACCTCAGCGAACTCTACAGATCAAATGAGCCAGAGAAAAGTTGCGCGTGAATGAAGGCGGAGCCTCAGCGACACCTCCTATTACGCTATCGTCACTGACCAATGGTAGTGCGAAGGTGTTTTGCAGCTGGAGCAAACTTTTCCAGAGAGTTCGCTTTGGCAAGCCGTTTTGAACTTCCAAAATGAACACAAAACAAACTTAGTTTTGGCCTGATTTTGTTCGAAATGACGTCACATCAGTTAATTCTTCGATTTCGTTTGAAGTATATCGGGGCCTTTAGTTCTCATACTTTTCCCCCTGGCTTCACAGACAAGGCTTAAGCTAGTCCCAAACTAAAATGCATGTTTGAGCTGTTTTAACTGAAAGCAACTTAATCTTATATAACATATCTTAAAATGTCACTGTTACTGTTTTGTCTCAAGATGCACATCAATAAAGTTTTTTTTCAAAGGCACATTTATAAAAGCTACTTAAATGTCCTAATTGAAGTCTATTCCTGGCTTAATCTAAGCCCTGTCAATTTAGGGTAAATGGACTCAATTGTGCCTCAATGTCATGAAAGAAAAAAAAACTTCACACAGCAACCAGTTGTAAATGTAACGTTATAAACAAACATTGTAAATGTAAAACTAAATAAAAACCAACACAAATGCCTGGATGATGTTCTTAAGTTTGCATACCATATCGATGGCAAACCAACACCTACAAATCAAAGGTGAAAACTACATTTTTTCCATGTTATAATGTAATTAAATGTTTTATTTTGTTTAACAAAAACAGTACACGCGTGTTTTGCTTTTATGGTGCTATCAGTAAACACTCACCGGGCTGAAGCACTGAGATGCATCACCTAAAAAGGGCGTAAAAACAGAAATCCTAACAAATTAAAGGTGCAATAGGTGATTCTCTTCAGATACATTTTTTTAATGCTGATTGAAAGTCGACTCTTATCCTGATAGCAATCACTGTTAAACGGTAAATGTATTTTTATAAATGTATATCATATGTGAAAGGCATAGGACCATAAAATGTTCAATCAATCATTGTGTTTGGTCCGAACAGGTAAGTACATGGTATGATTCGATTCTGATGTAACGTATAATGTAGCGAACGCAGTTTGCGTACCTTTACTCATTAGCTCAACGACAGCAGCACCCAGCGTCTAATCGGGAACTATTTTTGTTTTTAAAGTTAACGAGCAAACTACAACATCCACACCTTTGGTGGATTCGTAAGACCACCACCAGATTTGTCAACTATTGTTTCTGAGTCTTGCTACAAACAATCAGTAAAACATCTTGTTTCCTCCTTCAATTAAAATACCCTCAGCGTCTCAGCGTATTGTGCATGCCATCCTTAACACAAAAGATAGTTGTGTGTTGTTCCTTCGCTTGATATTCTGACGATGTTTAGATTGTATTTTTGCTGAAATACTATCACCTTTCTAGTTATAAAGACAGTGATGTGATTTTGTGCTCAATGCTGCTAGTTATTCACCAACTGTCACGTTAGAGATGTCCAATATATCCTTGCTGCATCCAATTCCGATGTTAAAAAGTTAACATTATTCTGTTATTCACTGTACTGTAAAGTTCTCTCACCAGTGAATGACACATGATGCATGTAACTCAATAAGCATTGTCTTCGGTCATCTCCCTTCTGGTCTGTGCGCATGTGTTTTGGAGGCGGTGTGGCTTTGGACGGCGATTTGCAGGGAGGGTGGGACCTAACGCTTTCAATGCTAGCAGGCTAAAGTTAGCATTTTCCCAGATCACCTACTGCACCTTTAAAAGGTTAGTTCACCCAAAAATGAAATTTCTCTCATTTATTACTCACCTTCATGTCATTCCACACCCATAAGTCCTTCGTTCATCTTCGGAACACAAATTAAGATATTTTTATGAAATCCAAGATGTTTTTTTTATCCCCCATAGAAAGCAACGTAATTACCATCATTAAAGTTCCAGAAAGGTATTAAGGACATCGTTAAAATAGTCAATGTGATTACAGTGGTTCAACCTTAATTTTATGAAGCGACGAGAATACTTTTTGTGCGCAAAAACAAAACAAAAATGACGACTTCATTCAACAATTTCTTCTTCACCCTGTCAGACTCGTACGCATTTGACACTGTTCAGCGCTTCCGTGTTTAAGTCCGAATGCCAGCTCAGTACTGGCCAGCTCCTACATCAGCATCATACGCATGCGTTGTGCTGCTCACGTGACCAGAGCCAGCCAATACTGAGCCGCCGTTCTGACGTAGAACCCGGAAGTGCTGCAACGAAAATAGCATAGAAGAATGAAAGGGGAGATACAAATTTGTTGAATAAAGTTAAATTTGTTTTGTTATTGTGCACAAAAAGTACTCTTGTCGCTTCATAACATTAAGGTTGAATCGGTGTCACGTTGACAATTTTAACGATGTTTTTACTACTTTTCTGGACCTTGAATGTGGTAATTTTGTTGCTTTCTATTTAGAAAAAAATAAACACTTCTTAGATATCAACTTTTGTGTTCCAAAGATGAATGAAGGTCTTACGTGTTTGGAACGGTGGAAGGGTGAGTAATAAATGACAGAAATTTCATTTCACTAACCCATTAAAGGGTTAGTTCACCCAAAAACGAAAATAATGTCATTAATTACTCACCCTCATGTCGTTCCACACCTGTAAGACCTTCGTTCATCTTCGGAACACAAATTAAGATACTGTTGATGAAATCTGATGTCTCAGTGAGGCCTCTATTGAGAGCAAAACCATTCAAACTCTCAAGGTCCATAAAGGTACTAAAACATATTTAAATCAGTTCATGTGAGTTCAGTGGTTCTACCTTAATATTATAAAGCGACCAGAATACTTTTTGAGTGCCAAAAAATCCCCAAAATAACGACTTTTCAACAATATCTAGTGATGGGCCGATTTCAAAACACTGCAACATGAAGCTTTAGAGCTTTATGAATCTTTTGTTTCGAATTAGTGATTCGGATCTCCTATCAAACGCTAAACAGCTGAAATCACGTGACTTTGGCGCTCCGATTCACTGATTTGATTCGTAAAGCTCCGAAGCAGTGTTTTGAAATCGGCCCATCACTAGATATTGTTAAAGTCTTTATTTTGGCGCACAAAAAGTATTCTTGTCGCTTTATAATAGTAAGATAGAACCACTGAACCCACATGAACTGTTTTAAATGTGTTTTTAGTACCTTTATGGACCTTCAGAGTTTCACTGGTTTTGATCTCAATGGAGGCCTCACATCAGATTTCATCAACAATATCTTAATTTGTGTCCCGAAGATGAACGAAGGTCTTACGGGTGTGGAACGACATGAGGGTGAGTAATTAATGACATTATTTTCATTTTTGGGTGAACTAACCCTTTAAGCTCCAAGCCAAGAGCCTCGATTTTTTAATCTATTTTTTAAATCACATTAATGCAATCACCTTTTTATTCTTAACGCTTGATCTCATCTCTTCACTTCTAAATGAAAGCAGATCGTGCGCGTCGTTGTTATATTTCCTCTTATAAACTGTGTGAGAGGAACAGCATTAAGTTAAAATGTTCAATTCAACTTCCGACGTGCACGCGCAGACGCCTTGCCAGAATGTTCGGCCCACTTCCCCTGCTGCAATAGTAACCACAAACCAGCGAAGCGAAGTCACATTTTAAGGTAGAAATGCAAACACCATGTAGATGTCTTTTTATAAAAAAAGAAAGAAAGATGAAAAAAAAAAAAGTGTTCCCGAGTTATTTTAACCCCAGGCGTGCGCGAGGAAGGCGTTTCTGTCTCGCGCGAAGATGGTGGACTAGACTAACCCTTTTGCTCGTACAATTTTGAGTCTAAAAGCTACCATGACACCAACAACATGTATGCTGTCCGATAAACAGATGCATAAAACGTTCCAATGCACATTATATTTAACTGATTAAACCCAAAAATGGCCCTAAAATACGAGACACCGACTAGCCTTGTGGCTAATGCTGCAAAAGCATGGTCGCTCACTTCTCCATGTTGACCTGGATCCGTGTAGAAAACTACCAAAAATATCTCAAATATGACTAGATATCATTCAAGAGCAATTAGCTGTTTAAAGTACTCAAACATCTACCCGTTAAATATACAAATAAATCACACTGCTCAAAACATACCGTTAGTCAGTTCTATAGTTTATATCACAATCTGCATGCAGCGCCACTTACCTGTGAATCGCGGAATTTAGGGTGAAATAACACCAAATGAGGTGGTTGAATGCAGATAGAGCGGCTTTAAGTGTCGACAAACGTTTGAAATATGTCGACTGGGGAAAGAGTTTGCAATTATTTTATCGAGGTTCCTTGGATGGTCAGACAAAAGGTAACGCTACACGCAAGCTCCAGCAACCCGCCAATTCCGACGGAACGTGTTACGTGACTGTCTACGTACGCGGGTGGTGCATCCTGGGAGTTGTAGTTTTTACGTGCGCAGTGTAAATATGAACAGATGTTTGTTGTTCCTCTGTACCCTTCGAAAATGCCTCAAATATCCTAATGTTTATTCAAGAATTTCAATATTTAAGTGCTTAAAACATTTTTTTCTTGATAATAGACCCTTTTCACAGACTGTGATGACACGTTTTAACGTAGAAAATCCTGAATTTATAAAAAAACAAGTGAAAGTGGAGTGACATGTGGCCAAGTATGGTGACCCATACTCGGAATTTGTGCTCTGCGTTTAACCCATCCAAGTGCACACACACACAGCAGTGAACACACACACACCGTGAACACACACCCGGAGCAGTGGGCAGCCATTGCTGCGGCGCCCGGGGAGCAGTTGGGGGTACGGTGCCTTGCTCAAGGGTCTCACCTCAGTCGTGGTATTGAGGGTGGGGAGAGCGCTGGACATTCACTCCCCTCACCGACAATCCCTGCCGGACCTGAAACTCGAACCCAGGACCTTTGTGTTACAAGTCCGACACTCTATCCATTAGGCCACAACTGCCCCAAACAAAGTACATTACATTACCGTTGCATCAAATTACAAAAATCTAGTTAACGCTGCTGTGAGGGTACAGCACCTATGGGAGTGACGGTAAAAATGACATATTTTTCTCTCCTGATTGCCGTTATCAGTTGCTCTCTATTTTTTTTCCTCTTTTTGAAAGTTGTGAAAACACTATTGTGGAGTTTTTATTTTGCCATTTGAGCAAATGGAAACACAAAAAATATATTTAATGTATTTCCCAACTATGACGACTTCCGCTTCTGAGAAACCCGGACATGTGAAAATGGTCTACTGGGCTACTGGAAAAAACAATGTGACATTCTTTACAGAGTTTGCAGGAACTTGTGGGGTCATTCATTAGGTTCTTCAGATAACTGAACTTTTGTAATTGCCTAAAGATTTTCCACCAGAGGAACCTCAATGCCTCAAGTTTGAGGAAGTTTGCTCTTTGCAGCACTTGCTTTTCTTGGGACTGAACAATCTGGATATAATGTTATTTTAGGGAATTTATGAACATTGATATAACTATAGATTTTATCTGGAAAAAAAGTATGTGGCTGTGTCTGTGAACAATTTTTGTTTGCTGATTTCATAGAAAAATAATTGTGTGGCTTGTGTTCAAAGGGAATATGAAATGTGTGGAGTTTATTTCTCCCTCATCTCTTGGTTCAGATCCCTGTGAGATCTGACCAGATCTCATTAGCTGTTGACTGTTGGAAATGCAGGTAACTTCATGGGCGTTCAGTTGTATAAAGGCTGAGCTTATATTCTGATTTTGAAAACAGTATGTGAGAAGTATTGAAAGCATTGAGGGTCCTTTGGCATCAGAACGTTTGAAGTCTGGATTATGGCTCATGTTAAACTTTAGTACAGTTTGCAATCATTTCAAACTGCTATTGATGACAAGCATCACACTTATGAATTTCTCATATGGTGTAAATTGCCTTCAGAGAGCATCTTGCTGTCCTTGCAGTATTTGTATTGCACTCCTTAACAGATAAATGCATGTGCCATTCTGTGCGCATATGTTTTTAAAAAAAATAAATCAAGGGCAAATACTTAAATAACTGAGTGAAACTGCCATTTTCCTCCTAAACTGTGTCTTAGTTACAGTAATAAACTGCAGTGGTGCTCAGGTTGATGTGGTTCAAATCCAAAAGTGCAATTTGAAAAGACACCTGCTGAAGGATGGGAGTGAAACTGAATTCTGGTTCAGACCAAGCAATTGAACCATGTGAAAACAGCCTGAAAGCCTGTCATTATCTCAGTGTTTGAGGTAAATATAGAGTCATAGATCTGCAGTTGAATCCCAGACTGTTGCACAGTGGTGCACTTTGCCCCTCTGGACAAGAGCATGTGACCTTGTAAACACAGAGAGTAAGAAACAGCCTCTGTTACTTCTTGTTTTGTCCTGTTGCAGTTCCATCTCTCTGGCCCATTTGCATGGCTGCAACCTTGTATTCCACAAATAGTGTCAGAAGACACTGTGTGTGTGTGTGTGTGTGTGTGTGCGCATGTCGGGTTAATGTAGAGGAAAAAGACCTGCTCAGAAATGAGTGGAGAACAAAAGAGAAGCATTAACAAAATTCATCATCTGTCTGAGTGTCGTGATTGAGTTAATTACCTCATTACTCAAACAAACCAGCCACACCATCCGCAAACAGAGGGTGATATTTATATTGTCTCATTCAGCGTCTGCAAGGGTGGGGATATGAAATTATAACTCTTCTTCTGTCCTTTCTCTCCAAAAGATATTTATAAACTGATGCAAAAAAACTGAAAATTATCAAAAATTATTTGAAAATTCATTGTGGCACAATGGCCGTCAATCTAGATTCTGCTAAATCAGAATACATTAATAACGAACTATGTAACTTACTCTTAATATATGGCTGATTGCCCATGGAACATGGACTCTTAATTTCATTGAAAACTTTACAATAGCTAATATCTCAATGATCATTTGTTGACCTTTTTTGTCATTTTGCTGGTGAGGTACAGACTGCAGTACTTACAATGGCCTTAAAATATGCATAAAGCTTAAAATGTCTGGATAGATAACAAAATATCAGACAAATGATGCTAGACCTGAGTTTTCTCAGAACTTCACTTTCTTGAGAATTACTTTTAACTAACTGCTCAAGTCACACAATCAAATCAATAAATATGTCCCACTGAGTTTGACAAACTTAATGTATAAATGACATTTATGCAGTTGTGGTCAGAATTATTGGCACCCTTGGTCATTATGATCAAAGATGACTATAAAAATAAATCTGCATTGTTTATCCTTTTGATCTTTTATTCATAAAATTAGCAAACATCTAACCTTTCATTGAAGGAAAAGAATTGAAAGTGGGGGGAAAATCACATTATGAAATAAATGTTTTTCTCCAAAACACGTTGGCCACAATTATTGGCACCCTTTTATTCAATAGTTTTTGCAACCTCTTTTTGCCAAGATAACAGCTCTGAGTCTTCACCTATAATGCCTGATGAGTTTGGAGAACACCTGACAAGAGATCAGAGATCATTCCTCCATGCACAATATCTCCAGACCCTTCAGATTCCCAGCTCCATGTTGGTGCTTCTTCTCTTCAGTTCACTCCACTAATTTTCTTTAGGGTTCAGGTCAGGGAACTGGGACGACCATGGCAGAAGCTTCATTTTGTGCTCAGTGACACATTTTTGTGGTGGTTTTGATGTTTGTTTTGGATCATTGTCCTGATGGAAGATCCAACCACGGCCCATTATTGGATTTCTAGCAGCGGTCAGCTTTTGATTTTTTTATCTGTTGGTATTTGATAGAATCCATGATACCATGTATCTGAACAAGATGTCCAGGACCTTCAGCAAAAAAATAGGCCCACATCATTAAAGATCCAGCAGTATATTTAACCGTGGGCATGGGGCACTTTTTATCCATGTGTGCACCAAACCCATCTGGTGGGTTTGCTGCCAAAAAGCTCTTTTTTTAAGTTTCATCTGACTATAGATGCCGGTCCCGTTTGAAGTTCCAGTCTTGTCTGAGAACTGAATATGCTGGAGATTGTTTCTGGATGAGAGCAGAGGATTTTCTTGAAATTCTCCCGAACAACTTGTGGGGATGTAGGTGCTTTTGATAATTTTTTTTAGGCTTTCTGAGATTCAAGACTCAACTAATCTCTGCAATTCTCCAGCTGTGATCCTTGGAGAGTCTTTGGCCACTTAAACTTTACTCCTCACTGCACATTAGGACAATTTAGACACGGGTCCTCCAGATTTGTAACATTTTTAGTTAATTGGAACTTCTCAATTATTGTCCTGATGGTGGAAATGGGGATTTTCAATGCTTTAGCTATTTTCTTACAGCCACTTTCTATTTTGTGAAGCTCAACAATCTTTTCCTGCACATCAGAACTATATTTTTTGGTTTTACTCATTGTGATGAATGATTAAGGGAATTTGGCCTTTGTGTTTCCTCATGTTTATACTCCTGTGGAACAGAAAGACATGGCTGGAAAATTTCATGTTCATGATCACCCTGGGGTGCTAAAAAATGTAAATATGAATGGGAATATACTTCAGAGATATTTTACTCCTAAAAAATTCTAGGGGTGCCAATAATTGTGGCCAACGTGTTTTGGAGAAAAACATTTATTTCATAATGTGATTTTCCCCCCACTTTCAATTCTTTTCCTTCAATGAAAGGTTAGATGTTTGCTAATTTTATGAATTAAAGATCAAAAGGATAAACAATGCAGATTTATTATTATAGTCATCTTTGATCATATTTACCAAGGGTGCCAATAATTCTGACCACAACTGTACATTATGTGATTTAGTCAGTGTCCACTCAAAATACATTATGGGGCCTCTGTATATGCACTACCGTTCAAAAGTTCAGTTTTAATGGTTTTGAAAGAAATCTCTTGCTCACCATTATCACCAAGGCTGTATTTATTTGTTTACAGTAAAACAGTAATATATGAAATATTATGTAATTTTGACAGTATTATGTAATGTGCTATTTAAAAAGGTAAATTATTACAAATTAAACTTATTTGAATATATTTGAAAACTATTAGGCTATATTGAATATATATTGAAAATATATATATTTGAAAACAGATGCTTAATTTTTTTGTTTGAAATTATGCTTTTTTTTTCAGAAGTTCAAAATAACAGCATTAATTTGTTATAGAATTAGAATGTGAATAGAATTCACATAAATGTCTTTACTGCCACTTTCGATCAGTCTGATGCTTCCTTGATTCATAAATTGATTTCTTCAAAAAATAAAACAAAGAAACTTTTGAAACCCTGCTGACTTCAGGGTTCCTACACGTTTTCCATGTCAAAATTTCATAATTCAAATTTCCAAACTTCTCTGTAGTTTTTTTTTTTTAGACCATATTTAACATAAATGGTTCACAGCATTATTTTTTTGCATTATATTTGGTATGTACAGTACAGTCATCTGTATTTTTCCTCTGTTTTTTTCATTGGTTGATATATGTGCTTGCATGATGAGAAGCCTAAATGCTTTATAACCTTCATATATTCACCTCTGACACTGTGTGGTTTGATGTGGCACGACCACCATACAGCAAAGTACAGTCTGATTTAGATGATTGTTTGTTGATCCTTTATCTGTTGCTGGTTTGAGTGGCATTTGAGTAAACATTCTTATAGTGAGACTCGCTTGCAGTTTTGGGTAATGAAAATCTGCACCTTATAAATTCATTTATTCGTGTTTGACAATCACTAAATGATCACTAAACTTTTGCCATGAAATCTCTCTGCTTCTATATGACATGCATTTTTAGAAATGTTTAATTTAAGAAATTCAGCTCTTTGCATCACTGCAGCAGTTGACATTTGTAACCATGGACACACGGCCTACAACTGAACTGAATCCATCACACTTATTGATCTGTAAGGACTCAGAGTGAGGGGTGAGAAATGAAAAGAGGAGGAAAGCAAGAGGGAACTGCAGGTTTCTGCGATGATAATACCATGCTTTGCTCAAAGAACTGGCTGAACAATTTAAACATTTTCAGCTATTCAAATCTTGTGGACTTAAAATCATTTAAAAAAAGACAAAACAAGCATTAAAATAGGCTGAAGCAAATATAAAGATCTTCTTATTTTAATTCACCCCATATGTTTTTTCTCCAAAGAAAAAAGCTTGGAAAACTTGGATATGAGAAAGCCTAATTTTAAGTGTGATTTCTAGACCTGGAAAAGTAATGTAAATTTATAAACTCTGAAACCACAATGGGCATTTTTAAAATAAATATACATAGTTATGCCAGCTCTAAAATATTTCATCAAGTCTGACATTTGAAATAATAGTCAGAAAAATTATTTTTTTTGGAAATCCAGTTTATTGAACTGTATCTTAGAAGAAAAGGTTCCATATAGAACCTTATTAAAGGGTTCTGTCCGGCTCCTTCATTCCATCAGTTTATGGATTTAGTTTTCATGAATTAATTTAGTTTTGATTCATGTTTCATTTTTATGAATTAAACAGCGTGTTTACATACTTTATCAGAAAAAAAAAGACCTGTTAACCATGAAAGTAATATGCAACCATTTCTTATATAGAACCTTTTTGGCATAGTTTAAAAAAAAATGGAGTCATAATGCATTTTAGGGACCCAAACTGGACAAAAAAATATGCCATTTGGTGCAGATGTGGTCATTGATATGGCCAAAAATGAAATTCTTATACTATATATATATTATACAGCTCTGGAAAAAATTAAGAGACCACTCCAAGTTCAGAAATCAATGTTAAGTGGTCTCTTAATTTTTTCCAGAGCTGTATATATTTAACATTATAGCAGGCAACTTATATAAAAGGCACTCTTGTCACTCGTCACTCCAGATCTTCCAATAATCTAAGATGACATTTAAATACTTAATTTTATGATTAAAGCTCTGTAGGTTTTATTGTGGGGGCAAAACAATTCAATGCAATACAATGATGATTGAGAGATGGACAAATAAACGTTCCTCAGAAGCCTGTTGTATCCACTGATCTATATAAATGTCATTTATATAGATCAGGGGTTGTATCATTTACATTTTAACGTGATTTTTTTCTAATATAACCACTGTCATGAGTTTGTTTGCCTACTTTTATTCATTTTCTTAAATTTTTTCCACTATAATAAAATATAAGTTATTTCTGAACTTTATTTTACTTGCACTTGATGTGAACTGATGTTAAGGACGTGCTGCCCCCTTGTGTCGGGAGCAATGTCACCAAACTTGTGAAAAGCTGTGTTATTGCGCCACCTACCGGTGCGAAACGTAACAGCCCATTTCCTGGACACATGAGTGAGAAAGCAGCACTTGTACACTGCCTGCTGCTCAGAATCACAAGGTAATGCAGAACAAACACAAACATGATTTGACAACTAACATACAATGCAAATAATGCTAAATGAAGAACATTAAATGGTGAATTTGACGACATTCATACACTTCGAAATCAGACGCCTAATAAGCGTGCAGTCAATTTAGCAACACGACACATTGTATCGAGATGATTTCACAAAGTGGAGAAGGATAGAGAGAGGAAATATTTCAGTGGTTCATGCTTCAGATTTCCAGCTTAGTCGAAACTATTTTCTGATGTAGATGAAGCCTATGTCGGCTAACGTTGAGTTATCTACACTGCCTGTTGGGGAAATAAAAATCGATACACCATCATCGAGGCAGAGGAATGTAATCCCGCCTAGAGCATCTGCTTGTCAGATGCGTCCATAGAGCCGTTCATACCGTGAAATAGAAAATCCCGCCTGTCCATCGCGGCCTGTTTTATTTACCGCTGAGGCAGACAGTGACAGAGATGCGCCTCGGCTGCAGTACCTCCTCTCACTGCCAGATGGCGCTTGGGAGTAATATGAGTGTAAACCCGTGAACTACTGGTGAGATTTAGCATTTTCTGTTATTAGGGAATGTTTAAAATGAAAACTAATGATGTTATTACGGTGGAATTAAAGATGGTTTATTTTGAAGAGGGGTGAACGAGGTATGAAGGAGAATTGTACAAGTGTGGAGTAGCCTACGGTAGTTGAAGTGCATTAATTTAACGCGCCTTTAGCAGTAGCCTATCTTCGGTGGGATATGCTGTAGTGTGTTATTTATTTACACAACATTTTCCTAAATCATTTATAAGTATTACATATTCTGTTTTTATGTACTTATAATATTTGAGAAATTGTATACAATATTTCACGCCGCATGATAGTTTATAGTGAAATATAAAAGATTGAAACAGTTGTAAAAACCTAAAATATACACTTTATCTTATATGTATCCATTTTATATTTTTAAAACAATTTGATGTTAAATTGTAAAATGTTAAAAATACATATTTATGGGCAGTGGTGTATGATGTGATACTCATTTGTTATTCAAAAATACATTTAGTCTGAATTTACGCAAAATGATTACTTGAATAATATCTATAATTAGGATAAACATGTTTTCAGTTTCTGAATTAAATGTAATTTTGATATGAATTTGTTTTTTTGTTTGTTTTTGCTTAAAGACCAAAAATGTCTAGGTGGTGATTTAAAAAAAAAAAAAAGGAACAGCATCATGTTGCTTTCAAATGTTCTTAAGATTGCCAAATATATTGTTAATATAATATATCTTAATATTAATACAAATATAAATATTTTGTGACTCATATGTGTCAAAGTCATTAAGTAACAAACAAACAAACAAACCAAAAAAAATCACATCTTGACCTTTTTATGAAAAGGAATGTTTCGCTCAGGTTAGATGGAGTATCCCTAAGAAAATTTCTTGATATTCATCACTGAAAAAAATTAATGATATTTAACATAACTTTTTGAAGAATTTTTTTTTTACTATTTTCTAGGGTTTTTCTTGCAAGGGAAAGCATTTTGGTACTTGATATTTTTAAAGTTGTTAAATTAAATATTCCCAGAAATTACTAAACATTTTCCAAAGATGTACAGAACCAACATACACACATTGACGACATTTTTAAGAACTTGTTGCATGTGTTTTAAACTTTTTTTTTTAAATCTCAGAAACTCTTCTTTGTCATTGAACCTAAAATCTTGATATTACATTATAAAGGTCATGGATATTTCCATATTACCTAAAGTAAATTTTTTTTTAAACTCTTTCTCACCTTGTAGTTATGACATAAAGATACAATTATGTGCTAATAGAACATGTATGCCAGTTTGCATTTAAACATTCTTGGGTATTTACTTGTGAATTGATTAAAAACGAATTAAATTCCAATCATACCATACCCATTAATGCTGTCATATTTATTTTCTTCATTATTGTACACTGATTGTCTAGTTAGAGATGTTTTATTGTATCTGTAGATTAGTTTAAATGAAATATGTGCCATTGTCTGTGTGCACAGCAGAGGGCGCCCTAACTGGGATTCCTAAATGTCACCTCCTATGAAGATAGCAGAAGTTTAATAGGCTCAGCCTGGCCATTCCCAGACAGTGTAACAGATACATGACCTGCGAGACCTGCGTGTGGATTGGCCGTGATAAGTGCGGCACAGAGGGAAGCGACGTTCCTCTGTTCCGCCGGGCCTTTCATCTCAATTTAAACCATCCTCTTCATAACGTTCCACTCTTTTCTCATCTCCATCTCGTCCTCTTGACAATATCTTCTTTTCTTTTGCTTTATTTCTGCCCCCTCACCTCTCTCTCTGTCCATCCTGCTCTTCCTCCCTTTCTCCTGCTGTGAGACGAGGAGTAATATATCCGTAGCCCATGTGTGCTGAAGTCTTTAACATTCTTTCTTCTGCAGAAAGCCAAAGCTGGCACTGTACTGCGCGTACACATCAAACACGACTTCTTTATCTATCGCCTTCTCGCTGAGCTTTTGAGATCAGAGGTCGGCATTCTACTTTTTGGGCCCATCTTCTATCTTGAATACCTGCTTCTGTGTCTCTTTGATATTTTTCATCCATAATCTCAACCTGATTTAGGTTTTAAGCAGCATGTTTATTTTAGATGCATCGGCAGAAGCGATCAGCTTGGTCACCGTGATGTTTTGCATCTGCATTGAATCATACAGACAACCTGAGATTAGATATTTCTGTATTGCTTCAGATCTCATCATGATTTGTTGGTTGAGTTCAGAGGAATATTTAGACAGTGAAAGAGACTCGTGACAGATAGAGATGTCAAAATGCCTTTCAGGGTTATATTTTACAGCATGTTCTTGTTGATCTAGTTGGATTATACAATTATCAGTGATTGCAACCTGCTAAGGTTTGATGATGATGGAGAAAATATTTAATAAATAAAACAAAATAAAACTTTGATTTGAAACAGCCATTGACTAAAATATATAATTTTCTTAAGAATTGTTTTCCTGAATTTTAGTGGAAAACATCTTGATATCTTTGAAAAACAATGCATTTACTTAAAACAACATTTTGAAATATTTAAGACTTGTTTTAAGAGAATTTCTATTGAATTTATGTTATTTTTTGATTTCTTAGACACTATTGTAAGCAGATTTATTATTATTTTTTTTTTAAATTAGTGAATCAATAGTTGATGTATCTTGTTTTTAGGATATTTAGATATTTCTACTGGAAAACAATACAAAAATACTGATTAAGAAAATTGTCTATATTATCATAGTATTTGTTGTACACAATTTTACTTAAAAGATTTATGATTTTCTTTCACAGAACATAACTTGAATTATTATTATTATTATTTTTTACTTCATTGGCTTTTTTATTGCTTTGATATTATTGCTACAATATTATTTATTGCTTTAATTTTTTATTGTGTATATATACAGCTATGGAAAAAATTAAGAGACCACTTAACATTGATTTCTGAACTTGGAGTGGTCTCTTAATTTTTTCCATAGCTGTGTACATATATATATATATATTATATACATAATAACAAAACATGTTTTATTTGCGGTGTTTATCGTTCACAAGTTTACTTATTTTATTATTTACGTATGATTTTCAGAGAATATATCTGGTATTAAGGTTAATTTTTCTTACCCACTGGCAGATATATATTTTTGATAGTTTAAAAACCAATAGTTAGTCATTTTTTCTTGTTTATAGGAATATCTGTGATAGAAAATTGATGTTGTTGTGATGTTGTATGTATAACTGCAGATTGCTGTTTAGTCAGGAGGTCTGTAAACATATAAGTCTTATATAAGAACACGTACAGATGTTTTAGAAACAAAACGGTTGTCTAGCTGTTTATTACAAAATATACAGTTAGGAATTTCAAACTTGTGTTGACTGCCTTCTGTACTAGTTGTACTAAACCTGAACTTGTTTTTTTGAAGAAATGTTGGAAACTGATCATTGCACTCAATTTTTTTTTAAGTCTCCATAGCTTAAATTAAATCCATGTTGAGAATAATAGTATGTAGGTATTGGTTTGGAGTATTAAATATAACTATTTTAATTATATTAAATTAACACAGTAATCTTGCTATTAAAACTGGAATTGACAAATTAAACTAAGTTAATATTTATTAATAATTTACTCAGGAAGAGTTTGCTTTCTTTTCTTTAAGCTGATTACTTAATTTAAATTTTCCTTTAAAGTTTGTTTCGCAAAAATAAGGCAGTTGGTTTCCAAACATTTTGTTCAGAATTTACAGTGAATACAAAAACACTGCTTAAGAATAGTGTTATTTGCAATGTTTGGGATGCGTTCATGGTCAGGTCAGCCCAAGCGTTGCCCGAAACACACGTCGAAGTCAGAGGTCAATCAAAATGAGGGCACAGAAGAGAGAAAGGAGGGACCGAGGATGATGAAATGGAGAAAGGAAGAGCTTAGATAATGACCTCTGACCCCATGTCTTCCTTTTCTCTTTTGCTCTCTTATTCGCTCCCTATGTTTCTTTTCTCATTCTTCTCACTGACTCTTTGTGTCCAGCGTTGATCTGACCGCAGGCTGTGATCTCTGTGACCTTTCCAGAGGTCAGCTGGCGGCCATGGCGACAGAGGGGTCAGTCTGCGGCCTCGGTTCATCTCTCGGTCAACATCAGGTCACATTTTGGTCAACATCAGTGGTGTGTTCAAGACCCTGAAGCCACGAAGATGGTTCAGTTGGTCGGTATCATCAAAGAGCAGGTCTTGTGTTTCAGTGTGTGAGATTATACTTTTGTCTCATATTTCTGAACTAGGTTGATTGGATGTGAGATTATTTTTGTGTTATTTTGTATTGTTATTTGATGACTTAGTTCGATTTAATTCCTAACGTACAGTTGGAAAGCCTGAAAAAGCTGTTCATGTTAAGAAAAGAATGATTATTTCTTTAGAAAGTATTCAGATTGCTAGCCTAAAATGAACCTCTCGTTCCACTTCAACACAGAGTTCATCTACCGGTCAATTACAAGGCAGTAGTAGCAAATCGACGATGTTGCCTAGTTTCCACTATTCTAATACATATCTGCCCCCGCCATGACCTGGATCCTGGGGTCATTCGGCAGTCATCGGAGTATGTTTAAAAACGCTCCGGATGATTCAGCAAGGTTTCAAACACTATGGCTTCGGTCTGTCATCATAGGTCACTCTGTAGTCAGCATCATGCTGCAAAGCCCAAATGTTTGGTAACATTCATAAGGTGTAATGGCTTGACCCAAATTATTACTGTTGACCTCAGAAGCGCTTGTGTGAATGTTTCACCTCCAACTCTATGGCACAACAATCGTACAATTCCTTAAGGATATGCGTCTTAAGCTTGCATGCAGCAGCTCCTGTTACAAATAGAATGACAGTCAACAAAGATCGTCATATGATGTAGAGTTGGGTTAATCAGAAAAGAATATGTCAGAAATTTGTTAACCTTTTGGAATTCTAGTTAACCTTAGTGCTCTAGTTTTCAAGAAACTGCACATCCTTTAGACTGATAATAATAAATTGGTTCCATTTTGGTTCTTGGATGATATCTGAAATTATGATTTTATCAGTATCGGTTAATATTGAATAAATACTGAAATATTGGATAATGGATATTTATTTTGGATGCACCTATTTTTCCATTTAGATGGCCCTAAAGACCATTTTAAATAATAAAAAATGAAACCAATGCAAAAATTTGATAATAATTTATTAAATGTTTAAGGATGCATAATAAATTGGTACAATTTCGGTTCTCAGGTGATTATTTGAAGTTTTTTTTAGTTCATCAGTGTTGGTCAATAAATACTGTCCGAAATATTCAATATCAAATTTTTTTTAATGCACCTATTTTGCCATTTAGATGGCTTTAAAAATTACAATTTTAAATAATAAAAAGTTAGAATAATACTTGAATAATACTTTAGTAAAATAAAATTAAAAAAATTAGTTGTACAATTATGGTTATTTTTTTCAAATCTTAACATGAATATATATTTTTGATGACTAAATTTACCTGTGGCATTTGAAACAATTTAAAACATTTGCAAAATATTTAATTTTTATATGATATGTATTGGTTTATTTATTTTTCTAATTAATTATTGGCAGCGTTATTAATTAGGCCTATTGGCCTGTGATATCAACAAGAATTTGAATATTGTGCATCCCTAATTTTTTTGGTTTATTTGAATGCAAGCCAAACATTTCCATTGAAAGTTAGGGTTGGTTTTGATCTTTAGGTTCTTTTGGATTTGATTCTTTGAATTCTTTTAGACCAAAGATTACATCAGAGTAGCAGTATGTGATTTTTACCCTATAGCTCCCACCGCATACTTCAGAATTTTCACACACTTCGATTAATATTCATGTGACCTCGAATTCACCCGGAACGTGATGCGGGTCGTCTGGCGGTCAGAGGCATGGGGTGCTTTTTTCCCTTAAAAGCGCTACAATGTTCCTAAAAAGACATACAAGAGGTGATCAGTTAGTCTGATCATTCAAATTAGTAGGCTGCGTGTATTTGGCCTGTGTCCGACCTGCATGTAACCGGGGTCACCCGGCGGTCAGATTCAAGGGTCATCTGACGGTCAGAGTCCTCATGTCCCATCCGAGCCACCGTAGGGTGTTGGTTGCATCCGTGGGGTCTGATTGGCTTGGTGGCACTGCCCAAGGGCTCATCTATCCTGCCTCTAATCATTACAGATGGAGGACAGCAGCGTAAACCGGCATCATTAGGCCACAGCCACTCGCGTCCACTTTAAACCGCCGTTACGACTTCACAGAAGCATCTGTAACTCGCTCCCCTGGGGAGCAACGTCGAAGGATGAAGTACTTTTCAGATGGTCTTCTATCAGTTAAGTGTGCAGGGTTGACAGGGCCAGGCTAATTTTGTCATCCACACCACTGTGATGTCCGGCCTACTGACGTGAGGGATGCGGTGCTAGGGCTGCACAATTTGGAGAAAAAAAAATCAAATTGCAGTTTTTAAAAATGGCGAATGTGATTTTAAAATGCGAAAAATCCAGGTTTGCTGTACTTGTTTGTTGGGTTGCATAATTTGGCCAAAACAACTGTAAATTTACAATTACGTAATTTCGTCATTTTCAATCATTAAATCATCAATTTTACTTTGATGAAAAACCACAGGAAGTTCTTTAACTTCTCTTTTGTTGATGAGAGCTTCTCATTAGAAGTATGTGACGAATGTGCATGTTGCATTTCCAAATGTACCTTAAATTGACCCAAACTCAGAGGAGATGCAGAGATGGAGTTTGTGTGGTGCAGAATTTACTGCTCTTGTGTGAGAACACAGTGCTGCGCTTCACTCTGAAACACAAAGCACATATATTCAATGAAATCACAACCTTTGCGATTTGATAGTCGCATAAAGCTAGTTTTGTCCAAAGTACCGACTTCGGCACCAAGTCGGTACTGAAATTAAAAAAATGTGACGTTTTGAGTGCTGTTGAGTGGATTCGTAAACACCTCTGATTGGCCATTGTTCACGCGTGTTCATTGTGTCTGTGATTGGCTACAATGATCAATGCTTCAAAAACATGTTGTAGCCTAAATAGACATCTTTGACGCTCTTCACCAAGTGCTAACACTGATACACCCGCTCCCGCTTTCAAAACGCTTTCAAACTCAACGCTCCCGTGCATTGATCATTGAAGCCAATCACAGACATATATGTTGAGCACATGAACACAATGGCCAATAAGAGGTATTCACGTATCCGCTCAACAGCAGTACTTTTGACAACACTACATTAAGCCATATCGCAATTTCGGTTTTCGATTAATCGTGCAGCCCCATGCGGTGCCACATCAGAGTGTTTGTCCCTTTCAGAAGCAGTGAAAGATGAAGGTAAAGAACGAATAAGCAGTGGAATCATCTCTCGGCGTGTCAATTGTGACGCGTCTGTACGCATGGGACTCAGCAGGAGAGGTCAAAATCGAGAGAGCTGCAGCAAGGTGCTGCAATTTCTGATGAGGTTTCATAGCGTGTGTTTTCGGGAGGAGGAACGAAGCGGGTTCAACGGCAGGGCAATGGCAGACCCCCCATTCTCAATCACACTCGGTCCCCGAGGGCATGCGATGCAGCACGCTGTATGCGTGTGAGGCTGCCAGCACCAGTAAAAGTAGGATACATGAATAAATGCAAACGAAAAAGGGCAGAAAAAACACCATTCTTATATAAGAGAAAGAGAATATGACCAGGAAACGGATGCATTTCTCCTCTTATCTCATTATCCTTTTAGTTTTCCGACGTATTAATGAGCATGTTGGCGAAGCCGCTGGTAAACATCTGACATCACAGACGCACCATGTGGCATCGTCTTAAGAGATATTTTTAACTAGCATGCTGCTGGCTTTTCCTAAAAGCCCTATTCCTCATACCTCTCTCTCTTTCCACCTGCTCTTCACCCCATCAGCGGCGGGGTCGTTGCGAGGTCGGGAGGAAAAATGAAGCGCTGTGTAATGCCCTTCCGTGCCTACTGATGGAATGCTCTTTCTTGTTCCTCCTCTAATGCTTTCCTTTAATTCCTCTCTTTCATGCTAGTTTCCTGCCCATCTTTCCTGGCTTATCTCATCTCTGCATGCACCTGCGCATCTATCTTCCATCATCCCTTTTGTTTCTAAACAGAGGCCTGGAGGTGTTTTAAGGGAAAGTGTGGGTCGAGATGCTGATTTAGAATGAATCATGATGCTTCGAGCATCATATTTGATGCTAAACGGGTCCGTCCTTACTGCACAGAGGCATTTATGATCCGACGCGTGGTGAAACCGTTCATCCCTGACGAACCTAACATCCCCTCCATACCGTTGTACCCATTAAAACATGGCATTTGGAAAATTGCAGGACGGAAGCTCGTAATCTTGACTCGTTTTTCACATATAAACATGTCCTTGCTGGCTTTTTTTCTTGTGGCCCGAACAATAAGATGAATGGTGCATACCAGGCAGCGCTGTGATCTCTGGTGGGATCAACCCTCGGGACCCTTCTTGAAAGCCTGACGGCACACAGGTTAACTATTTTCGTCCGCAAACCCGCTGAACCTCGTATTCCTTCTATTCATTAACCGAAACTCTGTGATCTGGCTTTTATTCACCCCCGAGACATGTTTGTGAACGGGGCGTGCTGTGACTTCAAACGTGGAGAGTTTGAAAGCAAGAGGAAGTTGTCCTGAGGCCGTAATGCCCGGTCCATAATGTCTAAGCCACTGGACTGCTGCGAGGATATTTTAGGACGGTGTAACAGGAACACGTTGTTCTGATTGGACTGGCACCCAATGTTAATCCGTTCTGATTCGCACTTTGCATTTATTTCGGTGTGAGCACTGAGTTAAAAAACAATCCAATTAAGTTGCTTCAAAGAATCAAATTACAAATGAAATCAAGTGAATCTCAGTAAAAACCCAGATTCGCCCAGCATTAAAATCACAGTGCTTTGTTTTAACAGCTCAATGACTATGAAAGCTCAGGAGAATTTTGGCCCCCAGTGATTGTTAATCAGAAATGAAGGCAGCATGTTAATAGCAGCGTATGGACTCTAGATGTCAGCAGTGTCTGGTGGACCGTTGATGAAATTAGCACTAGTGCTTCTCTGCTTTGCATTTGGTTTTAGTTTTGTGTGCTGAAATTGCTAAATGTAACTGGAAAGGCAGTTGGGATTTGAAAATCAGCTTTCCCTTCTTATTCATTGCTAATTCTTGTGATGTGACAATAGTTGTCAATGTTTGCCTTTTATTTATTATGCTTAATAAAGTAATTCTGCTTTGACTTTGACTCCAACCAGAGATTAAATATTGAAGTTTTTTCAAGTTTGCCAAGTGCTGAAGTAAAAAGAGAGCGGGGATAATTGTGACACTCTTTGGTTTCTGATCATTTATTCAGATTGAGCCACCATTTTGATTTCTGTTTTTGAAATTTTACTGCAGATGTCATTGATATGGCAGTCATTACCTGTGTCAATTAAAGTAAGTTTATAACATAATTGGTTAGAGTCAGATAGAGTTAAAACTAAAATGTTGTTGTAAGATTCATAAACACTCAGGAGGTGTAATTGTAAAGAAAATATTGTATAATTGTAACCATAAATTAAAAAGCACTATTGTGGCAATATATTGTAAAAAATGTATCATGGTAGTTTGAATACAATAAAAAGATAAATAAGATGTTGTGAAAACATTTTATATATAGTATTCTTCATGCTCTAGACAAATTTCTGCTGGACAGGACCAGCACATACAAATGTTTTGTAATATTGTGACATATTAAGTTATTATGTTTATTGAGTCTTATACAGGATACCGGTTGGCTTCTGTACTTTTTAAAGGTGTTTTTGATTTAATATGTGTAAGCATCAGCTGTGTAAAGTTCTCTTGGCCCTTGATACAGATCAATGTTTTTTTCTTTATTGCTTATTGGATGTTTTTGAATTGTCCGTCATTGCTTTCCACTGCTGGTGATCAGACTTATTTTACATTTAAGGTATTTAATTTTAAAATGTGTCAGACCTGTGGCCTACTGGTTAGCGATTGTGCTTCAAATGATCTTCAGAGCTTTGGTGCTCATTTGGAAGCCATTTAAATACATTTTCCTATAAAACAATTATGACATTTTATAATTGGCACAATTCCTAAATGTTACATTTAAATATAATTTTAACATTCTTTTTTCCCCCTACTATTTTCCTTTCCTTCATTCTCTGTGAGGGAGCATTTGCAGGCTTTGGGCTGGGGTTGCCAGGGTAACTGCTGGCATGGTGAGCGGGCAAGACTGTGCCTGGCATAGTGACTACATTGGGCAGGACAGCTGGGTGCCATACAGACCCCCTCAGACATTTAATTTGGAGGAGGGATCGTAACAGCAGAATGCTGTGTTGAGCCAGAACCACATGTTCCATGTGGCAGGAGATTAGTCTGATTTGAACATAACTTGATTAGTTAACTCTTGGTTTTTGTTGGGATGCGTAATATGTCAGTATCATAATGGTTGTTGTTTCTTTTATACTACTATAATTTTATAAAATAACTTCCGTTCAAAAGATTGGGGTCTGTACATTTTTTTTTAAAGGTGCCCTAGAATGAAAAATTGAATTTACCTTGGCATAGTTGAATAACAAGAGTTCAGTACATGGAAATGACATACAGTGAGTCTCAAACTCCACTGTTTCCTCCTTCTTATATAAATCTCATTTGTTTAAAAGACCTCCGAAGAACAGGCGAATCTCAACATAACACCGACTGTTACGTAACAGTCGGGATCATTAATATGTACGCCCCCAATATTTGCATATGCCAGCTCATGTTCAAGGCATTACACAAGGCAGTATTAACGTCTGGAGCTGCACAGCCAAATCATCAGACTTTATGCAGGTAGCAAGCAAAGACAACAGCGAAAAATGGCAGATGGAGCAATAATAACTGACATGATCCATGATATCATGATATTTTTAGTGATATTTGTAAATTGTCTTTCTAAATGTTTCGTTAGCATGTTGCTAATGTACTGTTAAATGTGGTTAAAGTTACCATCGTTTCTTACTGTATTCACGGAGACAAGACTGTCGTTATTTTCATTTTTTAAACACTTGCAGTCTGTATAATTCATAAACACAACTTCATTCTTTATAAATCTCTCCAACAGTGTGTAATGTTAGCTTTAGCCAAGGAGCACTATCAAACTCATTCAGAATCAAATGTAAACATCCAAATAAATATCATACTTACGAGATTAGACATGCTGCATGAGGAACACTTTGTAAAGTTCCATTTTGAGGGTTATATTAGCTGTGTGAACTTTGTTTATGCTGTTTAAGGCAAGCGCGAGCTCCGGGGGCGGGGAGCACGAGAATTTAAAGGGGCCGCAGCCTGAATTGGCTCATATTTAATGATGCCCCAAAATAGGCAGTTAAAAAAATCTATGGGGTATTTTGAGCTGAAACTTCACAGACACATTCAGGGGACACCTTAGACATCTTTTGAAAACACGTTCTACGGCACAATTAAATGTTTTTGACAGAAATAAAATAAAATAAAATATAATTTATTCCTGTGATGTAAAGCTGTATTTTCAGCATCATTACTCCAGTCTTCAGTGTCACATGATCCTTCAGAAATCATTCTAATATGATGATTTGATGATCAAGGAACATTTCTTCTTATTATTATAATTAATGTCAAAATCTGTTGTGCTGCTAAATATTTTTGTGGAAATGTTCATACATTTTTTTTTCTACATTCTTTGAGTAGTCCAAAAGAATGACATTTGAAATATAAATTTTTTGTAACCATGCATGTAACTTTTACATGTAAAAGCACTTACTGTCACTTTTAGATCAAATTAATGAACCCTTGCTGAATAAAAATATTAATTTGAAAAAAAAAACTTACTAACTTCAATCTTTCGAGCGGTACTGTATATATTTAGTCAATATTGTATATCTTTTTTCCCCTAAAATCTTTTAAGATTTAGATTATCATTAAAATTAACTTAAAAGGACGATTTTAATAACATATTTTATACTGTATATAATCTTAATAGCATTGCATATATACACTCTAAAAAATATTTGGTTAAAAACAACCCAAGTTGGGTTGAAAATGGACAAACCCAGCAATTGGGTTGTTTTAACCCAGTGGTTGGGTTAAATGTTTGCCCAACCTGCTGGGTAGTTTTATTTAACCCAACTACTGATTAAAAATGACTATATGTCTGGCTTAAAATGAATCCAAAATAGGTGAGAAATTAAAAATCAGACACATAATTACTAGAGGCAACAATAATAATCAAAAGGTGTACATTTATTAATAAGCAATTTAATAAATGTTTATTGTTTATTATTCATTATCTTATTAATAAATGCTCATTTATTAAACATATTAATAAATGTTAATTTCCAGCATATTTTGGGTTCATTTTAAGCAAGCAATACAGTCATTTTTATACAACAGTTGAGTTAAATAAAACTACCCAGCACGTTGGGCAAACATTTAACCCAACCACTGGGTTAAAACAACCCAATTGCTGGGTTTGTCCATTTTCAACCCAACTTGGGTTGTTTTTAACCCAGCATTTTTTAGAGTGTAACATGAAACAATTTATTTACATTTTTATTTTATTTTTTAAAGAGGAAAATTAAAATAAAGTAGGATGGATTTATAATATCAGCCCTTTTATCGATTTTTCTTTCTTAACATGAAAATAATTATTGGCTTATTATATTGGCCAAAATTTCGATGTTGGTACTGTACATCCCTGTTTTTGCAGCAGACCTTTGTAGAAATGGTTTGGGACAAAATCACTTCACCTTCTAACTGGTCAACTTGACATATAGAAAACATATTTCCCTTTTATTTTTTCACATGTTTTGTTAGAAACTCGACTTGTGTTATCTAATTTGATTGTGCTGCTCGTTCCATATGACCCAATAGCATCAGGCAGACACTGACATCCTAATATACAGTTACTTTTAGGCCTGTATTCATTTCTTAGTAGACAGTTTCTTTGTAAAAACTGAGATTTGGTTTTATGTGCCAGGCCTGTACTTTTCTGACCTTCGACCCTGACCAGTAAAATCAGACAGCTGACGAAACATGAACCAATCAGCATGTAGAATTTTGATCATTTC
>RJVU01049122.1:55083-74509 GCA_003731715.1 Anabarilius grahami | reverse complement strand
CACGCTTGCTAACACATTAGATTCACACATTTACTGTTAGATGCTCATATACAGCAAGATAACACTCATTATTTCATCAATTTATCAAGCATTAAATCAACCCAAACCTGCTAACGTTAGTTAAAACAAATAAACAAACCAATAAATGGAAAATAACCCCCAAAAAACTAAAGTTATAATGTCTGTAATTGGCAATAAACAGAAAACGGCATCACTTACAGCTATGTTGCTTTTTTGAACAGGATGTTCTTTCTTATTATAGTGGACAGTTTGCTAAGCTCTCACTGAGTCATTAAGCGGCAGCATTAGCACATTAGCTTCCTGCGTCTGTTCAATCTGTAGCCTCTGGGTTACTGCCTCCCTGCTGGCTAACTGAAGATGCATGTTGTCAATAAAACATGATGAGACGCTTGTCTGTAATGACAGCTTCACCACTAAATCGTTCTCATTACGTCTCATAAACTTTCCTCTCTGTTTAAATGGGTACTACATATAGCATTTATCCTAGTTGTGATGCTACGTCTACTACATGTCATAGTGTGGTTTAGAAATGGTAAATGTTAGCATGTCAGGCATGTTTAATGATGATGGGACTTGAATGAACCATAGATGAATGGAAAACCTTGAGATAAAAAGAAAAAGCAGCTGAATTTGATACCTGAAACAAATTTGAGTTAATGGAACTTTTTGTTGTTTAATAATAAGAAAAAAATACATGCATATTTCATTTAAATGTGTACTTTTCAAAAGTTTGTGGTTGTTAATATTAAAGGGTTAGTTCTCCCAAAAATGAAAATTCTGTCATTAATTCATGTCCACCCTCATGTCGTTCTAAATCTGTAAGACTTCGTTCATCTTAAGAACACAATTGAAGATCTTTTTAATGAAATCTGAGAGGTCTCTGTCTCTCCATTGACAGATACGCAACTACCACTTTCAAAACCCAGAAAGGTAGTAAAGACGTTATAAAAGCAGTCCATGTCACTCCAGTGCTTTAACCACAATTTTATGAAGCTACGCAAGTGCTTTGTTTGCGCCAAAACAATTTTTATTTACAAAATATTCATCTCCAACACACTTTCACACAACAGTGTCTGCTCTCGCGTCAACACAACACGCATGTGTCATGGTGTTCTTGTGAACAGTATTTTTTTTTTTTTTTTGTGCAAACAAAGCACTTGCGTCACTTCATAAAATTGAGGTTAAACCACTAGAGTCACATGGATTATTTTTTATAATGTCTTTAGTACCTTTCTGGGGCTTGAAAGTGGTAGTTGCGTAAGTTGTCAATGGAGGGACAGAAAGCTCTCAGATTTTATTAAAAATATCTGAATTTGTGTTTTGAAGATGAATGAAGGTCTTACGGTTTTGGAATGAACCAATTAGAATCTCATCTCCCATTCCCTTTAAAAGCCAGTTGCGTTTGCGCCATGGCGGATTCGCTATTTAGATGGCGGAATTTGCAAGCGGAAAAACTGAACGCTTCTCTAGTGTGGAAACGGATCTGCTTATGTGCAAGGTTAAAGCGCGCAAGCAGACCATCTACGGGACAAACCGGATTCCACCAAAGCATTTTTATCTTTATACACACAATAATAATTTTTTTACATTGTAATCCTTTTATTTTTAATATTTGGCATGTTTGTGTGCTGCTGCCCTGTGTTTGCAATAAGCAGAGTGTAAAATATTGTGCCATTGACTTTAGACCAGGTTTCATTTGGTCAATGGTGCAGTCTATTTAATTAGCCTCAAAATAGCAACATGCCAACAATGCGCCTGAACACACCTCGTTTTCAGACCAGCACGTGAACAAATGGGCACAAATGATTTGCTATTTAAACAACGTGGCGCAGGACGTGAAAAACACTTGCGTCACGCCTGCCGCCGCATTGCGCCGGGTGTATGATAGGGCCCTTAAAGTATCTAATGATCACTAAGGCTGCATTTGATCATACAGTAAATGCAGTAAAAACAGTAATATTGTGAAAGTTTATAACAACGTATTTTACCGTTTTCTATTTGAATATATTTAAAATGTAATTTATTCCTGTGGTCAAAGCTGAATTTTCAGCATCACTACTCCAGTCTTCAGTGTCACATGATCCTTCAGAAATCATTCTGATATGATGATATCAATTTTGAAAACAATTGTGCTGCTATATATATTCTTATGGAAAACATGCTACATTTTTTTATGATTCTTTGAATAGAAAGTAAAAAAGAGCACTACTGACCTCAAACTTTTGAACTGTAGTGTATGTATATAAATGTGTATATGTGTGTGTGTGTGTGTGTATAGTAGCAGGCCAGGGCCAGTGGTGTTTCTCCCTGGGCAGCAATACAATGCTGAAAGTGCTTTCGACAAATAATTCCAGCTCCTGCATCAATGTTGACTTTGTTCTAATGTTGCATATCTGAACAGTTGGTATGTTTTTCTTGGTGCCACATTTCTGAGCATTGCCTATCTGGAGCGAATCCAGAAGAGGCCACAAACTCCTTCACCGTTCACCTCTCAAAATTAGGCATTTTCAGATTTTAACAGTACAGCTTTGTGTAACTGTTCAACAAGAGCCGTCTAAAGCAAACCAATATAATCTACATGTTCATAATTTGTGAGGTTTCTATACATGGAACCACTGAAAGGGAACGGTTGTAGGCCAAGTCGTTTGTTTCACTGCAGATCCTGTGCCAGTTTAAATCTCCACCTTTCTTTCAGAAGTTTCTGCTGATTCTGTAATCGACTGATTGGTTCTTTAAGTTAACTTTACCATCTCGTACAGCAGTTTATGTGGGTTGCTTTGTTGGTTTATGAGCTTAGGAGAGATGTACCAATTTGTGTTATTGATTTGTCACTAATTAGTCATGGATTTAGAGATTTACTGATGTATTTTGGACATGTAAACATATATGAACAGCTCCTTTTCATTGTTCTGCATTGATTTCTAGCACTTGGGCAAGAAACTACATGGGTAAATCACTTAATTGCTGAGACTACTTTTGAGAACTCTTGTCTAGGATGATGTCTGACCGTTTTATATTTTTATTTTTATATGGCGATGATGTGAGTAAGTCTAGATGTTGAAAGCAGAAGAATTGACTTTTACCTTTTTAAACTTGCATGCACTTGCACTTAAAAAGAAAGGTTCTTTATTGGCATCAATAATTCCTAGAAGAACCTTTAACATCCATGGAACCTTTTGAATGCACAAAATGTTCTTTATTGTTGAGAAAGTTTCTTTAGATTATTAAAATGTTCTTAACCCTAATAAAAATGGTTCTTGTAAAGGATTAGTCCACTTTTAAATAAACTTTTCCTGATAATTTACTCACCCCATGTCATCCAAGATGTCCATGTCTTTCTTTCTTCAGTCGAAAAGAAATTAAAAGTTTTTGATGAAAACATTCAAGGATTTTTTTCCATATAGTAGACTTGAATGGGCACCAAACAGTTGAAGGTCAAACTAGCTCTCTTCTTCTTCTTTATTAGAATTCCGGCAGTGTAGACACTGCTAAGTGTATTACTGCCCTCCACAGGTCAAAGTTTTGAACTAATTTTTATATGCAATATGCTAGTATATAGAGCTAGTTCAAGATGAGCATTTATGGTTAAAACTTATATAATTTTCTATTTTTTTCAGAAAATGAGCAATGGTTTCACTAGATAAGACCCGTATTTCTCATCTGGGATCGTGTAGAACAATTTGAAGCTGCAGTGAAACAAATTTTGACCTTCAACTGTTTGGTGCCCATTCAAGTCTACTATATGGAAAAAAATCCTGGAATGTTTTCATCAAAAAATTTAATTTCTGTTCAACTGAAGAAAGAAAGACATGGACATCTTGGATGACATGGGGGTGATTAAATTATCAGCAAAAGTTTATTTAAAAGTGAACTAATCCTTTAAGAACTGTTCACTGAAAAGGTTTTTTGGGGATCCAAAAATGGTGGTTCTATGCCATTGCTGCTAAACCCCCCTTTTGAAACCTTTATTTTTAAGAGTGTGGTCAATCTTTGACAAGTAGAAATTGTGATAAATGATCATAATAATAATAATAACAATATATGCAATGATTATGTTAATGACTATGACTTAATGCGTTATGGGAAACTGTTTCTAAAGCCAAGACCATGAAAACATATTATAGAAGACCATGATAAAAGGCTCAATAAAAGTTCCTTGTTTTTTTTTTAAACAGAAGTTAGTGCACTAAATAAATGTAATGTATTCATGTGGTTAATATTTAATTTCACAGCATATTTATTTGGATGCAAGCCTGAGCTCGGTGAATACATTAGCTCTCGCTACTGCTATTATATTATATAAGATATATAATGACCACATAAATAAGTTATTTCTACAGGGTTTGTTAGACAGACCAACTCCTTTTGGACTTATTGCTATTACAGAATGAGTTCTCATTATTAAAGGTGATCTCATTGGTGAAATGTATTCATGTGAAACCACAAGGAGTTCTCTTCTGATGTCTGCTTCAATATGTGACCCTCGGAGGGAAGCGCTGGCAAGCTTAACGCTGTAGAACAGATGGACAGTTTACAGTTAAAGGGCACCGAAGACCCGCTCTAATGTCCCGTTGAGGACAGAGACGGATTCGGCTCCGCATGCATGGAAATGACCAGAGTTACTGTCAGAAATCTGTTGGTTTTAATTTAATCTAATGAATATGCGTCTTGTTTTGTCAAAGGGAAGTGACAGGCTGTGCAAGTTTGGGCTCTTTGAGCTCTCAACTCTCAAATGATCCATTTAAGTAATGCCTGGCAAAAGATTGTGAACCGTATAGTGGTGTTTGTTTATTTATTTATTTTTGCATGTGTTTGTGCCTGTGTTGAGTGGAATATAAGGAGTACAGGCTGATTGTTTCAATGAAACAATTTGATTCAATTTTCCACTCAATAAAATTAGCCATCAGGGCTCGGGCTCTCCAACCGTCCACAGTCCCTCATTTCCAGATTCTGCTCCTAATTGAACGAGTTTATGTACTTGTCTGCGAGAAATTGGAAAAATTCATCACCTGGAAAATGTGATATTTTTCTCCCTCCCGGCTGTGCACAGCTTGTTTTGTCCTCCCTCTCCCCCCTCTCTTTTACTTCATCAAAATGATGAGCCACTATGAAATTAATATAGTGACATTTGCATGTGTGTGTGTGTGTGTTCAGATTTTGGGTGGAATTTATTCTTATTCTTACCTTATAGAATCTGCGGCATAATTTCATGATGCCTATTAGGTAAAGATTTTGTAAGTTAAGACAATTAATTTAAGTAATTTAGTTAGTCGCATTCAATAGATCTTCATAAGTGTTGGTGTAAAGATTCTAAATGATTTGTACCATGTAGTTTATATACATGTGTTTACGTGTTAAATGCTAATACATAAAAATATGACATTCTTTAGGTAGAGAGGTGGGTGAAGGGTATTAGCTTATAAATGAATGCTTTTTCTGACTGCAAGAGACAAAGTTAACACTTTTTTATTTACTTACTAAGTATAGTGTAGTCCAAAAGTCAATATTCACATTCTAATTTAAACCTGTAAATCAAGTTGAAATAAAATGTATTTAATATAAGATTTTGCAATATTTATAGATCCCAAAAAGGAATTTTGTAACATGTGAACTACACTTTACAGACAGTTTAGATTTTCTTGCTTCCACTGAAGCTCAAGATGCTGTTTGGATCATCTCAAATCATGCTGGAGAACATGATCATCAGGTTTTACACAAACGTGTGGAGTTTATGCAGCTTGAGTGCTGCAAAAGGTGCTTAAATGAAATACTTAGACATTCTGAATTTTATTTACATTTTTAAATCAAATTAAATAATTTGTTTATTAAGACATATCACATGTTATTCAGTTGACATATTAAGACAAATATAATAGAAAATATTAGAGTTGTCAAAAGTACCGACTTCGGTACCACGTCGGTACTGAAATTTAAAAAATGTGACACTTTGAGCACTGTTGAGTGGATTCGTAAACACACCTGATTGGCCATTGTGTTGACGCACTCATCGGATATGTCTGTGATTGGCTTCAATGATCAACGCTTCAAAAATGTTGTAAATAGTGAAGAGCATCACTGATGACTGAGCGCTTACACAGATACACCCGCTTTCAAATTCAAACACTTCCAAGCCAATCACAGACATATCTGATGAGCGTGTCAAAACAATGGCCAATCAGAGGTGTTTACGAATCCGCTCAACAGCGTTCAAAGCGTCACATTTTTTCAATTTCAGTACTGATTGGTACCGAAATCAGTACTTTTGACAACTAAAAAAAATATTTTAAAAGTAATGTGTTACAATATGGCATTATTCCCCAAAAAAGTAACTAATTGCATTACTAATTGCAGAGCGCCGACATATAGCACCTGGCGACCTGAGTTCAAATCCTGGCTCACGGACCTTTCCCGATCCCGTCCCCCTCTCTATTCCACTCCACTTCCTGTCTGCTTACTGTCCTATCATAATAAAGGCAAAAATGCCAAAAATAAAACAAAAACAGAAAACAAAACAAAAGTTCTATTATAAAGGCCCTTTGACACCAAAGTGAAATGAATAATCCTCAGACTGAAGAAAATGCAAATTCACACCTGCATAGTTTATATAAATGGGCAAACAAAGTAACTTGCGTTACTTATTTAAAAAAAAACAATGTAACTCAGATATTTTGTTGTAAAAATTATATTATGTTTTAGGAGTATTAAATAATTTTATTTTCAGCAGTAATTGCTTGAAATGTTATGTCAGCTGTCCTTATATGTGGATGTAGGAGTGGGTTTAATAGTTTGTAATTGTAAGAATATTGAGAATTGTGTGTGCATGAAAGTTGACTTGAGAAAGAGTGTGTGTGTTTGTGTGTGTATGAAAGTTGACTCTCTAGGAGAGCGAGTGAGAGCAAGAAAGAGATAAAAGAGATGATCGTGAGATAGATGAAAGAGAAAATGCTGTACGATCTGCCATCTGTGTGCAGGGTTCCTCTCCTGTGCCCCATATGGCCAGGAGAGATGAGCTACAACACACACAAACACACACTCGCATGCACAGATGCACGTGCTCTCACACACATTTATGGCACGTCTTAAAACTTAATTATCCAGCCTTTTTGCTCCAAGTCAGGAAGCGATGTTTCTTTTTTAGCAAATGGAAAGATTTCATAATAATGATTATGATGAGGTTGATGACATCACTGTAGCCATTCTGAAGCTGTCTCAAGTGAAGTTAAAAGCTATTATCTTTCCCAGTATATCAGATGTTTTCTTCAATCAGAGCAGTATATTAGCTATTTGCCAAAAAAGGAAACAATTAATTGTTTTTGTACTGGTTCATTTAAATGAATCATCCCAATGAACTGATTCACTAATTTGAATCAGAATTCCCAGTGCTTTGTGTTTGACTCATTGCCTCAGTTTTCTTGCCTGTAAAGCTGCCTGTGCAAACTGAACATTAGCAGTGTAGATTTTAGCTGTACTACACTCCTAATCATTAGAAACACTAGCTCTGGAAAATCTAGTCCGTAGTTACTGTAAGTTGTATAAAAGCTAGAATTTAGCATCATTACTTTCAGTTAATCTCACTAATGGCAGTTTTGTTATTCTCACACAAGCTTCTTAAATATGTTTATTTTAATGTCATTTGTGTAATTGCTGTAATTGATTAACATCCATCCACATGCTTATGTCTTCATACACGCTTTTGGTGTCCTATTTTTCCCTTTTCTCACAGACGAGCACACACACTCTTTTGAATAAGTGTTATATATTATACTTTGTAGTGATGGACAGGCTCCTCGCAGGCTGCCAAAATGAAATGAGCACAATTACCAGGGGCGACAGAGCCTGGCCACATTAGGCTGACCAATCGAGCAGAAAGTCAAATGAGCAACACACATGCACACATAGGCAAAAATGAGTACTGCCCTAACTCCACACAAAAACCTTTACAATGATGAGCCACGATAATACATTGAAATCAGTGTAAACTTCAAATGCCATGAAATTGAATGTCTACTTTCAGAAGCGTCGTGCCCTTTAAAACTGAGAGGGGGAAATGTGTCCCTGAAGATGTTTGAGATAAGGTGGTTTTTAAAACAAAGTGTTTAATTGTTTGTATCTTTGATAATTAAACTGCATGATTATTGTGAGTAAAACACTCATGACTTTTTTGGCTCTCAAGTTCAATACCTGCAATACTGAATAGAGAGAGGTAATAATAAAATCTACATTAATATTAATTGTGGTTATTCATATATTGATTATATTTGATATGTATATAATTATATATTTGTATTAATTTCAGTTTTTCCATGTATACACTTTGTCTCTTATGCTTACCAAAGCTGCTTTTATTTGATCAAAAATACAGTAAAAACAGTAATATTGTGAAATATAACTTTTTCCTATTTGTATAAATTTTAAAATATAATTTATTCCTGTGATGTCAAAAGCTGAATTTTCAGCATCATTACTCCAGTCTTCAGTGTCACATGATCCTTCAGAAATCATTCTAAAATGATGATTTGATTCTCAAGAAACATTTCTTATTATTATCAATGTTGAAAACATTTGTGCTGCTTAATATTTAAGTGGAAACCATATGATACATTTGTTCTTTTAGGATTCTTTGGTGAATAGAAAGTTCAAAAGAACAGCATTTATTTTAAATGGAAATCTTTTGTAACATTATAAGAATCTTTACTGTTACTTTTGATCAATTTAATGCATCCTTGCTGAATAAAAGTATTCATTTATTTTGAAAATGCTGTAATAGGGAAGGACTTTCCTGTATTAAGACATTCACCACTTAATTTTTGAGCTTATCTTCAGAATTTGGTTAATTGTGTTGCTCTGTAACTTTATTTCAGATATGGAGTTGATCCAGAATTCTGTTGACCTTAGTGAAGCAGAGACAGACCTCGGCTCGATCTCAGGACAACGTCTCTGCTAAACCCTCGTCGTTCCTCCCCAGCCTGCCTACAGCCGATCAATACCACTGGAGTTGAAGTTGCAGGTCAGCTAATGCACTTACAGTAAGAGTAGACTGATAAAATATTTGGGTGGAAGGTCTTCACTCGTGTCTCGGAGATCTGCAAGTAAAACAGTCTGTTTAGCAGATAGAAAGATAGCTTTATTAGTAAATATGTGTAAATAGAGCATACTAAAAACATTATAGCTACTGAAAAAGTTTGTGCTCGCAGGATTTTTCTCTACATGATTTTACTTTCCCGGTTGTGATGAAGAACGTTCACTAGATGTGAAAGGTCATGAACATGTTGAACATTTATTGTGTTTGCAGGGTTTTTCTTAGCAGGATATTTCTTCACAGGACTTTTCTTTGCAGAATATTTGTTTGGTTGGTTGTAATGAAGGGTTTTTAACTATTGTAGTTTTTGTACAGTAAAGAAAGCAGTCAGAGCATTCGGACTAGCTGCGTAAATTGTGTACCGCTTTTTTTTGTAGCACAAATGTAGGTCTGCGTAAAGTTTTAATGTGAGTCTATTTCAAACTTAGCCGAAATTGCACTATACACCGTTTATCAACACAATCTTTTTCAATATAGGCTTGTATTAAGCAACACACAAAAATAAGTGAAGTACTCACCCAGGAAAAAGACACTGGTCGAGGTTTAAGTTAAACATGCAGTGAGAGGTATATAAACAATTTCTATTAAGGAAATCTGAATGAATCCATGTGATGACACAGTTTAAAGTCTGGAATTTGAGGTTTAGTCTCCTTTTTGTGGACACTAATGCGTTTTAGTTGTCTGACCTTCAATTGTGACCTTTAACTAGCAATGTGACCGCTCTGTGTATCTGTATTTCCCTGTTGTATACATGCATGTAGCCCTACATGCGAGTTATCTTGTAAAACCTGTGCAGATGTTTGTAGTTTTATTATGGGCATCCAGATCTTCTTAGATGGTTGAACTGAGATAAATGACACTCTCCAAAGCCCATACAGGGAGCACGTAATATTTTCTTTTAATCAGAAAGACTTGTGGATCATAAAAAAACCCTCAGATCCAGCCCTGTTCATCAGATTTATATTGACATTATTTATTGATGTTCATTGCTAAATGTACAGGAGGCTTGATTTTGAGCGCTAGATTTTGGACAAAAGCCACAATGGCGGTTCCGCTTCACTTCGTTTGGATTTGGCTCAGAGTCTCTCCAGACAACGGTTGGGTCTTAACTGCCATTTTCCTTAATAGTGCTGAAGTTATGCAGCTCACGACCGCCCATATCTCATACTTGCGTTCGTATCTCCTGTCCTCCTCATCTGTGCGAGCTGGTACAGAGGCGGATAGAAATGCTTAATTATTAATTGGCTTGTTGTGTTTGTGCCGGGAGGCAATAAATAACGTTCTCGTCTAATGAATAATGGGGTTGGTTCGGGGGCCCCGGCTCAACCGCGGATCCCCACGGTGAGCCATTAACGTTTTACAGTGTCTCCAGCGCTTGGAGGAAGCCAGTTTCCTGCCAGCCCATTACCCGAGCACCAGGGAGGCGGGCGACTGGACCCACTCCGGAGCAACATGGCCGACCCCGGCGGCCCGAGAGGACAAGTGTAGCCGCAAGGTCGGCCATGGGCCGCTGGAGGGGAACAGAGCGGGTGACTTGTCAAAAAAGTTTTATGGCAAAGTTTGCGATTAGCAGTAAGGCCAGATCGCGCAGAGCCTAAGGGGTCGAAGGTCTGTTAGTTTTTAGTTGATCAGCATCAGAAATGGATTATTAATACAGAGATGTTTGTGAAGTTATAGGTCACCTGCTTTATGGGTGGGCAGTTATGTAAAGAAGAAATTTAGAAGTAGCAGTTTTGCTTTTATAAAAACAGGAACACTTATCAAACACTATCTTTACTGGTTTTAAAAAGGCAGCAGCAATAAATTTTGATAGCTGAATAGAGTTCAGAATAGTAATGTTGAAGTAGGGCTATCAATTCATTAAAATTGAGTGAACTACTTAATCAATATTTGCTGAGAAAACTCCCTAAATGAAAGTAATTTAAAGGCATTAAATTATTGCACCAGTTGAAAGCAATGCATAGGCAATATATGTTATTGTTAACATATATTGTTTGTTTTATATCCATATCATCCGCAGCAATATTTTTGCAATCAAGCATGTCGATCTGTCAATAAATGTAGGGGCCATTGGAACAAGATGTGACCTTGTGTTCTGTTTGCAAGATATGTTTTTGGTTTAAATAATTTTATCTATGGCCTTTCCCAAGCTCAGTGACACTTTACAATCAATCAGATTAATACAGACAGATTGTTGTTGGTTTTTGTACACATACAGATGGGCCGTTTCATTTTGTTTTATTGTGTCCCGCTCCATGAGTCCTGTTTTTAGTGTATGATGTGTCAAGTTAAAATAGTTCAACTTCAACACCAGCATTCTGTTTGGTTTCTTTGTGCTCTGTCTTGTAGTTTTTGAATTTTCTGTTCATTCTGTACTGTCTGTTATCAGTGTGTGGTTTAAGGTCCCGATATACTTAAAGCAAAATTGAAGAATGAACTGATATAATGTCATTTTGAACAAAATCAGGCCGAAATGAAGTTCATTTGGGAGTTTGAAACAGCTTGCCAAAACAAATATTCCAGAAAATTAACTCTGGCTAGTAAACAGCTTGAATCATTATTGGTTTGTGGACATTACATAATAAGCAGAGGTGTAAAGAGTACCTGAATAACATACTTAAAGGGATAGTTCACCCAAAAATGAAAATTTGATGTTTATCTGCATAACCCCAGGGCATCCCAGATGTAGGTGACTTTGTTTCTTCAGTAGAACACAAATGATGATTTTTAACTCCAACCGTTGATGTCTGTCAGTCTTATAATGTGACTCAATGGCCACACAATCTATAAGAGCCAATAAACATGCACAGACGAATCCAAATTAAACCCTGCGGCTCGTGACGGCACATTGATGTCCTAAGACACGAAACGATCGGTTTGTGAGAGAACAGTATTTATATAATTTTTTACCTCTAAAACACCACTGTCCAACTGCGTTCAGCATTCGCTTAGTGATGTTTGATCGCGCTCTGACAACGGCAGTGATGTCTAGCACTCATTGAAGTATATGCGCGAGACATCAATGCCATTGTCAGAGCGCGATCAGACCTCACCAAGCGAATGCTGAACGCAGTTGGACATAGTGGTGTTTTAGAGTTAAAAAATTATATAAATACTGTTCGGTTTCTCGCACAAACCGATCGTTTCGTGTCTTAGGACATCAATGTGCCGTCACGAGCCGCAGAGTTTAATTTGGATTCTGTCGTCAAAAATCATCATTTGTGTTCTACTGAAGAAACAAAGTCACCTACATCTTGGATGCCCTGGGGGTAAGCAGATAAACATCAAATTTTCATTTTTGGGTGAACTATCCCTTTAAGTAAAAGTACAGGTGCCTTACAGTGAAAATGATGAAAATTAAAATAAGACTTGCGTAAAAGTCTTAAAGTATCTGATTTTAACAGTGCTTAAGTATTTTACTCATACTGAATGTAGGCTCAAAGATGCACTAGTCCTCAACACCTGAGAGACATGTCGGCCGGTGAAAATAAGAAACAATTGATTTGTAAGATGAGAAATCATGTTTATTTTGCGTTCTGTTTATTACACCTCAATATTGCACTATATCAAGGTCAACACAACAGCCTCTTAAACGTCTACAAACTCTCAGTTAAGCTCAAGTGCACAAAAGGCCATAAGTAAACCAATATCCTTCAAAAAGGTCTCTTCAATATAGCGAATAAATAAATTAATGTTAAGTAAAATTAAATAGTCAAAGTCTAGTTGCACTGAATGTTCTGGTTTCCGGCTCATCACCGGCTGCAATCATGACATCATCAAACACCTGCAATTCAGCAACTACCTGCTAATGCACTCGTATTCACGTAAAGAAGCCTTGTTGACAAGTTTGGGTGAGTAAAGGCAAAATGCACAAAATAGTACCTTCAATGCCCTTAGATGGCGATATCGCTTCTTTATATCAGAAACAAACTGCTGCAGAAAAAGTTAGGTGCCAAGAAAAATGTAATGTGTAATTGCATTACTCATCACAAATGTATTGGAGTATAAAGTACATTTACTTGTTCAAAAATGTAGTCAAGTAGAGAGAAAAAGTTGTTAGTATCTTTGATACTCAGTACAGCTACAAAGTAGCCAAAAAGATACTTAAGTACAGTAAGTTCTGTGGCTCTGCCTTCTTTGACATGGAAATCATCTCTGGTTGATATCTTCTGTTCAGTCTGTCAAGGTCAGACATTTCCGAATAAAAACATTAACTCAAAGGAGAGCTGCTTGTAAGTATAACTGAGAGGGTCATTGATGCTCTTTTTTCATGTTTAATTATGTAAAGCTGCTTGCTTTAAATGTGCAGTATGTAATATCGTCAGTTAGTGGTTAAAATTGGTACTGCAGTCCAAATTCAGAATATTGGAGAGTTGTTTCCTCTGCGCCCTCCTCCTCAGACTCCATGCTCATGCAGGTTGCCAGATTGACGACACATAACAGGAATGGGCACAATTGACAATGGAAGGCGACAAGCCTTAAAGGGTTAGTTCACCCAAAAATGAAATTTCTGTCATTAATTACTCACCTTAATGTTGGTATGTAAGACCTTCATTCATCGTCGGAACACAAAATAAGATATTTTTGATGAAATCCGAGTTTTTCTTTTTTTAATCTCCCATCAAAAGCAACAAAATTACCACATTCAAGGTCCAGAAAAGTAGTAAAGGCATTGTTAAAATAGTCAATGTGACTACAGTGGTTCAACCTTAATGTTATGAAGCGATGATAATACTTTTGTGCGCAAAAACAAAACAAAAACCATTTTTCCTCTTCTCTGTCAGTCTCCTATGCAGTTGAACACTGCAGTGAATGCAGTGCAGAGCTTCCGTGTTCTACGTCGGAACGCCTACTCAGTATTGGCTGTCGCTTCATAACATTAAGATTGAACCACTGTAGTCAAGTTGACTATTTTAACAATGTCTTTACTACTTTTCTGGACCTTGAATGTGGTAATTTCCTTGCTTTCTATGGGAGATAAAAAAAACTCTCAGATTTCATCAAAAATATCTTAATTTGTGTTCCGAAGATTAACAAAGGTCTTGCGGGTTTGGAACGACATGAGGGTGTGTAATTAATGACAATTTCATTTTTGGCTGAACTAACCCTTTAAACTGTAAGTTGATGAGTTAGTTTATCCTCTTTTTAATATGCCTCTGGTCATAGATCTTTTTAGATAGATGCTGAGGCTTTTTAGGTTGGGTGGAATCTGTCACCCAGTTCATTTGCTGGCTTCCATGACTGCAATATGCTGTGTTTTCTGCCAACTGGCAACTCAGGTGTCAGAATACTATTGGATAAATTGGCAGTGGGCAGGATCACAGACCAAAACCAAAAGAGACATTCCAACACGGAACACACATTTCAAAGTAGAATAACTGGTTGTAGCATTGTTTTTCATAAAAACATGTGAACTTGACATGTTTCCTAAATATTTGTAAACATAATTATTATTATTTTTTTTGCTTTAGTACAGTCAAACAAATTACATACAGCAGCACCTTTACAGCAATCTGTTGTATAAAGTGCTATAAAAATTAACGTGAGCTCATGCAAACATATCCACATCACTATGGGATACTTTCTTAACTGCTGTTTTCTCACCACTGCCATTTTTGTTTTGCATTTATTTAGTTATTGAGAGGAAAGCACAGCACATATTTACATATTCATATGTATTAACCCTTATGTGTTGTTGGGGATGTTTTCATCCACTATGGGTGTTTTTGAGTCTTAATTTGGCCACAACTTTCTCTGTTTCTCAGCAAATGGAATGATTTTTGGTGACAAATCGTATTTTGATACATATTTTGGGAAAATGCTTTGAAAATATCCACTAAATTAAACTGCTGTAAAAATGTATCAGACAAATATTTTTTACATTTTTTTTTTGCATAAATCTGTTAATCAGCCTCAGTCCTGATCAAAACTACTAAATGTTCCAGGATTTTTACTCTTTTATTGCCAAGTTTATAAATGATGTCACTGATTTGGGGAAAAAAACAAACAAAATGACTTATTTTCAATATAAAAAGTGATTGTGGACTGGATTTCTTTTTACCTTTTATCACAGTCTTGGACATGTGAAAGATTAGTAACAACATTGGTTTTGATACATTGTTAGTTTTTGTGCACACACACACACACACACACACTATAATATGCTGTTATACTCCATATAACTCCATATAAAAGCCAGAAACTAAGCTTTTTTTTGCACAGGCCTATCTAAAGGGTTAATGGTGCCACCTGGTGATGAACTGTAAAAATTACAAATTTTACCTCTTCCCAACAGGGAAAACCACCATCAATCAAGAATGCATGATTATATGGTGTCATGGCTTTGCAATCTAAAAATGTCGATATAATGGAAGTCAATGGGGCAAAAACAGCCACGAACAGTAAAAGAGGGAGAAAAATTTTAAATCTGATGCTGCATAAAAACTAACAATGCATCAAAACCAATGTTGTTACTAATCTTTCACATGTCCAAGACTGTGATAAAAGCTCCAGTCCAGTCCACAGTCAATTTTTATATTGAAAATAAGTCATTTTGTGTGTTTTTTTTCCCCAAATCAGTGACATCATTTATAAACTTGGCAATAAAAGAGTAAAAATCCTGGATTTTTTTAAAAACATTTAGTAGTTTTGATCAGGACTGAGGCTGATTAACAGATTTATGCAAAAAAAAAAAATAAATAAATAAATAAATATATATATATATTTATCTGATACATTTTTACAGCAGTTTAATTTAGTGGATGTTTTCATCCCGAACATAACGAAAGGGTAGTAAATTTGAACAATACACAAGGGTTAATCTAAACACCACTCCCAAACGCATAGGCCATGTTTGGATGTTTGCTAATAGCATATTGCTGTAAAGGATTTCATTTTTTAATCTTATCAAGGAACGAATTGACTTGGAATGAACTTGAAAAAGGATACAAACTTTAAAGGTGCTCTATGTAAGAATGACAGCTAGTGGTTGAAATGGGTACTGCAGTCCAAATTCAAAATATTGTTTGCCCCGCCCCCTCCTCAGACACGCAACAGGAGGGAGCTCAATTGACATTGGAAGGCGAGGAGACTTACACACTGTAAGATAATTAGTTGATTTATTGATTTTTGATGAGTTGATATCGCCTTTTAATATGCTCCCGTAAATAGAGATTTTTAGATGGATGCTGAGGCTTTTTAGGTCGGGTAGAATCTGCGATTTCTGACCCAATTTGTTCGCTCGCTTCCATGGCTGCAGTTCGCTGCATGTGTTTTCCGCCAACTGGCAACCCGGGGTGGCAAAATACTGTTGGGTAAATTGGCAACGTGTGGTCTTGCACAGACCGAAACAAAAACAGAAATTCTGACACGGAACGCAAATTTCAAAGTAAAATAACTGGCGATAGCAATGGTTTTCAGAGAAACGAGTATGTGAACTGAGCATGTTTAATAAATATCTGCAAACATATTATGGTATTTTTATGCTTTAGTGCAGTCAAAAACTTACGTAGAGCACCTTTAAGCTTCATTGAAGTGTCCCTTATTACCATTTTTTTTTTTTTTTTTTTTTACAGATCAAGGGCATGATTAATTGTCAATTTTTTCATATCCTTTATTTTTTTTATAATTAATTGTACTAAATTAATTTATTTCACAACACTATTTTTTAAACCATTATATACAATTTTTATATAACAGTGCTTTTTAAAATAATAATTAATAAAAAATATTAAAACAGCAAAAGAAAAAACAATAAAAAAAAAATTAAATATGGAGAAAAAAAAAGAACTTTACTACCTTACAATGGAAAGGGTTTCTGCAAGGTGCATTGTTATTTTTGTGTAGTTCTGACACATCTGCTATCCCAAACACCCATACATGCTTGCTTAGATCTTACATTCTCACATCATCTTACATCTCTCTTGCTCTCTCTATCTGTCTCTCTTGCTCTCTCACACTCAACACACACACATGCACACACAGCTTGTCTCCATGTCAGTTGATCTGTTCTGAGAGGTCATTTTTCAGTAGGAGAGGCAGACAGGTCTGTGCAGTGATCAGATTGATTTGTCCCCAAACTTCATAGCACTGCAGCAGGATACCTCACAAATCAACACTGTCATACCTCCCGCTGCAGCCCCACATTCAGTCTGTTTTTGTATTTGTATGTAAGTGAAGAGAAGGTAGAGGAGAGAAAGGTCAAGAAATAGAAAACATATTTTGTGTGTTTGTATGTACGCACTCACACATTTAATTTGTCCTCCCTTTGCTTTAATGTCAGCAGTTCTCGAGCTGCATGAACTCCACAAGTTTGTGTAAAACCTGATGTTCTCCAGCATGATCTGAAAATGATCCAGCAGCATCTTGTGCTTCAGTGGAAGCAAAAACATCTGACCTTAAATCCTCAAACTTTATTTCCAGGTTTAAATTAGATTTTGAATCCTGGATATTCAGAGCAGACTTTTGAATATCAGTTTATATTAAAGTTTTAGGTGGCATTTTATGTGCAGCAGACATTCTTTATGAACATACTGGTGTGTGTGTTTCTGTGTGTACATTTGTTCATATGTATGAGTACCTCAATAAATTCAGGTTGTCTCTCCCTCTCTGTTCTGCATGTGTATTTCATGCATGTGACTGTGGAGCGAGCTGGTTCCTCTCAGAGGTGTGAAGGAGATGTTGAGGCGCAAAGCAGGCTAGGAACCATGTGCCTTCATCAGTATGCATGCTGCGAACCAATAGGCCCGCAGGGGGAAGAGTTAGTGTGCGACACGCATGGCTTCCCTGCTTTAATTTCCCTCCATTTGAGAACATTAGCTCTGACAAAGGCAGAGAGGTACAGAGGGACCACTGAACAAACAGAGCAGAGGGAGAGAGGCTGTATGCTTGACAGAAAGACAGGCAGAATAGATGGATAAAAGAGGAAAATATGAGATATCTGAAACTACATTTTCCCAACAATGTGTGGGATTATATATATTTCCCAACAATTGTGAATGTAATTCTGATACAGCCTTTACACAGTACTTTTTTCCTACCACATAGCACATAACTCAATTCATTAAAATCAGCATACATTTTAGCAGGTATAGATTTTATCACTGTGTGTAGGATACTATAGTAAATTGTGTACAATATTAAAATGACAGAATACTGCTGCAACTTTTTAAAATTATATTAAAAAGCAACATGCACACTTTTAAAGGGAAAACACTTGCGATTGTGATTTTTAATGGATCTTTGTCATAATAGGCTGTTTGCACATGACGTCACAGCAGCAGCGTGAATGAGTCTGGAGGGCAGGGAGTGATTTTTCTATTTAGGAATCCTATCAAAAACTAAAAATTTTTATGTTTTGCGTCGTTTATGGTTGCTCAGATCGAACACCCAGAAGGTGTTTATATCGTTTACATAACTTATACCGTTTTTTATAACTTATATCGTTTTTTTAACTTTAAAAGTTGTCACCTTTTATAGCAATTTGCGTCTGCTGATACTGAAATGAATATGGATACCTGCTTACCTTATTTGTTTTTGACTTGGTTAAATATCCACATTCTTCGTGGTATCGTTTGCAGGGAAGAGAAGATATTTTATCCCACTGAATGATCATTTGGTGTTTTCAATTCAGTTTTGTAGTATTCTGTTCACAATGTTGATCTGGTTACCATGAGAACAGTGTCACGCGCTGCTGCTTCAGCCATCATATGGTAGAAAAAGTCAAAATAAAAAAATGTTTAACAAGCTGACAGAAATCGATTCAACAACAAAGACAACACTTTCAGAAACACTCAGCTATGTTTTTATATTATTGAGTGATAGGGAGTGGGTTAAATCAGTGACATTATTAGATTTGATATTCGGCGTCTTCCCGTCACCTCCTCAACCTGCTTCCCTTGGTGTGTTTTTACACGTATAAAAGGCAACAATTGTATTACACCGTCCAGTTTTTTCCCTGAACGATGATGTGAGCTCCTGTTGCAATTCTTGATTCATCATAAATGACCTACAATGGCGATATTTTTCACAATCGCGACAGAAAATCAAAATACTGCCCTAACTTCACTAGCAGAAAGACAGCGCGATATAAACAAACCAAACTAGAACTGAACGCGGCGTGACGGCAGCTTTACATCCTCTATATCTACCTCCTCGATGGCAATTAAGTCTTTCAATTCAGTGGAAAAGTCACTCCTCTTCATAACATAAAGATCACGTCCAACATATGTTGTGATTTTCTGTTTATACCTTTCTAAATCAGCACAGAAAGGACTTTTCTCCATCTCTTCCATTCTAATTTTCACTGCTTGCCCTCCACCGGTATTT
>RJVU01049122.1:4731-38775 GCA_003731715.1 Anabarilius grahami | reverse complement strand
ATACGGGTCAGGTGAGCAAGGGGTGGACAATATGACAATTTTATTTGTAATATGAGATATTTTAATAAGACAAATACAATAGAGATACAAATTAAATAAACTTGTTTTTCAGATACAGTAGGTTTATTTACCATCTTTACATTTATTTAACATTTTGTTGTTAACAAATATTTAATTAAGCTACTGTCCCTTTAAGACTGAAGTCATGGATGTAATATACTGACACATATCTTGTTTTCACCCAGCTGTTTATGTCCACTTAAGCCATAACCGACTGTATTTACATGAGATATTCCACACAATAGACATTTTGGCAACTATGTGTGTATTTGACCATTCAGGCGCAATGAGAACTGATCGCGTGCTGTCAACTGGATCGTGCACAAGGAAAGAGAGAGAGTGTGCGTGAGAGAGAATGCTTCTGGTGTGTGTCATTCAATGTGATTTCGCCTATCCTGCCTTCACTAACGGCAAGTTAATCAATAACGAATTGTGACTGGATGGTAATTTTGTTCCACGACGAATTTGACTGGGCTGTTCTTGCGTGACAGAACACTACCGGAAGTCATAACGAAATTTTAGGAAAGATGAAATACGGGACAAAACATGATTTTTTTTTCTTAAGTCGGGACACTAAAAATAGAGCTGAAATATGGGACTGGGACGTCTGGTCACCCTAATGAAGAGTTCAGATGCAAAAACCTGTAAGTCCGTATGACATGTTTTCATTTAAATTAGCATTTTTTAAATCAGGCTCCTATGTTTAGGTTCAGTATTTTCACTTTAATGGCAATGAAAAGGTTTTAAGTTGGTTATTGAAATGCCTTATTTTCAAAAATGTCACTTTAGTCGATTCATTGGTATTTAAGAAATTTGACTGTCTTTTGCTGCAAAACCAGCTAAGTCCAAGTGTGCTTTTTTTTTTTTTTTGCAAAAACCTCTAAGTCCACCTCTTTTGACAACAAGACATAGTAAAATGTCCATTTCTATCAGCCTGACAGCAGCAAAAGGAACACTGTTGTGTTTACTTGCTACTCACTAATCCTGTCATTGCCACTGTAACGATGGACAAAACATGATTAAAAACTTTGCAGCTCGGCAATTGAAAGCCGGCTCATACGCACATCGTCATTCATCTTGAAATAATATGATTCAATTTGCGTCTTCTGATTGGTTCTTCTGTGGACTTAGAGACTTTTACTGATAAAGGGAAGTGGTGTTTATCAGTTTCTGCCAACAAACTAGTAGTTCTGAATGGGCTGACGCTGGGATTTATCGGATTTGAAGCAAAATTATTTGATGAACGTATAATATGTGCAGAGAGCATTTGCTCAATATCATCATTTCATTTATTTTCATTTTTCATTTTGCATCTGAACTCTTATCATATATATTTTGTCTTGAATAAAACCTTTTAATTTAGATGTGACCACATAAAGACTTTTTGTTTTTATGTGCGCTCATGTGGGAGTTATGAGTTTGAATCCAGCTTGTACCATTCCTAGTCTATATACCTGATTTAAAGAAAATTATGCTGTACTCCCTATTTAGAGGAAAAAAAGTGTGCATTGTTATGTACAAAATATAACATTTATAGCAAGATTATAGTTGAGGTTCTCATGTAAGGCTCAAAACACTGAATAAGAGAATCAGAGTTTCGGAAGCAGCAACAACAACAGTGGGAAATGGTAGCAATCATTAGTCCCTCATCATAATTTGTCTTAAATGGTCAAACAGGAAGTGATTTTTTGATGATCCAATGAGAACAGGACATCCAGTTAACTTCCATCCAATAGGCTTCTGAAAAGCACAAAATGTTTATATTGAAACAAAATACGGATAACATGACAACCATGATGATGATTGGAGAATTCAGAGATGGTGGACAGAGAGGCATGAGTTCATTTCAGAACATGAAAGACTTGAGGTTGTGTCCATGTATTGATGCGGCTTTTGGAAGGAGACATGTGCTAGTAGATACAGACCAGTGTGACCTGTCAGAACTTTGACCTCCACACTTTCACCTGTGACCCCAGCTGACCTCTCGCCCTCCACCCCCTCACTTTCACTGGAGCAGTGAGAGAGTGTGTTGGGTGAAGAAATGGCTTCTACAGTATAGCTGTTTATATGTGATTATCTAGAAGCCCAAAGACTGATAATATCAAGCACAGCTGTTCATTACATCCTTCACTGAGGAAAAACCCAATCATTTCTCATGCAAACTTGGTTTTCTTGCATTACTGATTCATTGATTTGCATGTAAACCTTTGAACTGCACTACAAAGGCAAAGTGTAGGCAACACTGAAACTGAAAAAAAATGGCTTTAAAGTTTTATGATTGTGACTTGATCAATTTAATATTAATTTTCACACTCTGTTTCCCATGAATCTGATCACAGTTGAGTCTCATTTTTTTCGAAATGCATTACTGCAGATGTACCTTTGCATGACAGTTTTGATAGTTATTAGCAATTTTGTCGTACATACAAACACACTTGATTACAGAGTAAGATGTGAGTGAGTGATTCATGAGGATGTGTGTGTGTGGTTGAGGCCATGCAGAAGTCTTTATTGAGAATATGTGTTAGTGTTTGAAAATAGTTTTTGTGTCTGTACTCTGTACACAGAGACACACAGAATCAGAACTGGGCCGTTTGATGATAAACTTTGTGTTACTGTGTAAATCTGTTGTCAGTCTACAGCTTCATTCAGCAGCTAAATTAATGTGTAAATATGCTGGCTCATATCTCGCCGCTGTTACATCACGGCGGGACTTTGGGGGTCTGTTTGTGCGCGTGTGGGTGAGATTTATTCCACTTGTACTCTGGTGCTTCATTATTGCCTAGCATCCGAGAGCGCAGGATCTCCAAACAATTTATGACAGACACCTTTATTGGCCCCTGTAAAATAAAAGCGAGGAGAAAAAAAAGATTAATCATCTCTCTCTCCATCTATCATTCGGGCCCCGGAACGCCCAATTAAAAAGGGCCGCAGTTTTACAGCGTTTTAAACGGGCATATGTCTGGTCACCATTGGCATTCAGCTGTGAGGGCAGCTTTAGGACCCTGAGCTCCAGCTCCGCTATCTAAATGAAAGGTTGGCGGTGTCGGCAGCTTTGCCCATCTGGATTTATACCATTGCGCATTGTTTAATTGTGCCACTAAATAATGCCCATGTATTATTTAATAGGCTGTTATTGGGTTTTTAATTGGCAGGCCAGGAGGCACTTCAGTCTCAGAGAGTGCATTAAAAAACAGGGGAATCAGCCCGGTTATCTGTGTTAACTGGTGAGGTGGGTTTGTGTCGAGGTGTCAGGTGTGTGCGCGCGCTCTGCAGGGGTTTCAATTTTCACTGTAATATGGCTATTTGTTTAGACTAGTTCCAGTAGTCATAATGCTGCTGAAATATGGTTTGCGTTGAAAACATTAGACACTCCCAGATACGGAGTTTCATGTGAACATGCTTTTCAAGACATGCTGTAAAATGCTGCTAGATAAAAACATACATTTTAAATATGGCAACACTACACAATTTAATAAATCTTTTTTCTTATGTTATCTATTTATAACTGTATAAAGGAAGAGGTGCATAGTTTACATTTAACTAGAAAGCAAATTGTGCTTTAAAATCACCATGAAATCAAAACTCGCAATTCTTATTTTTATTTATAGAATATTGCAGTATTTATTTTAAATGATTTATTTGCGCATATAAGTTTTTTTTTATTTTATTCACGTGTCCTTATAATCTTTAATCAAAATGGTATGATTTTTAATCATACAGTACTGTGAAAAGTTTTAGGTGAGAATGCTTTCAAAAATGATGTCATAAATAGATTTTATTTATTAGTTAACGTCTATTAACTCAATGAAATCAATATTTGGTATGACCACCCTTTACATTTAAAACTTTTTTAAAGCCTTTGTTCAGGTACACTTGCGCATAGTTTTTCAGGTAGCTTTGCAGGTAGGTTTCTACAGGCATCTTAAATGACGTTGTCACATTTTTTCTGGATTTAGTCTCAATTTCTTCATGTAATCCCAGATAGACTCGATGATGGTGAGATCAGATCTCCATGTGGAGCATACCGGCTGTTGTCAGATGCCTTGTGAATACAAAAATCTCACTAGATTATTACAATTAATGGCAAAAGGAAATGTTTGGAAATGTAAACTGATATTTCCTACTGACACACTACAGCAAAAGATATAAATAACTGGCTTAAAACTATTTTTTAATGAAAAGACTTTTGCACAGTACTGTATGTCACAATAGGGAAGAAAAGACCATCAGAACTTCTGTTTCATACCGACTTTAAAATGTATGCATGTTCTCGATGCTAGTGGTTAAACGGATCGTTGTTGATCTGTGATCTGGACACGGCTCAGCACGGTTCGGCACGCATGTGAATCGCGGATCAATTGCAAGTTTAACCGCAATAGAGTGAAAGGTTATCATTTGCACGTGTTTTGTCTTGCTAGTTTACACATTAAATAGATATAAAACCATTCCAGCGCTAGAAGAGGCAAAAGAGGATTTAATTCGGTATCGCACCCCACGTTGTTATCGGTGTGCACAGACGCACATACAAGGTGCGCACACAGAGAGAGAGAGAGAGAGGCGCATTTCAGATCGCTCACAAACTCCAAATTGATTTCTCTTTCGCGTCCTCAATGCACTTGGATAGACACATACACGCATTATGTCAGTCAAAATATCCCTCTCGGCAAGTATTGTCGTAAACACATTCGGTTATGTCTTAATTGAAGGAGGTGAGAATTTGGATGTGTATCTATCAGATGTGTCCGTGCATGGGGTCTTACTCTTAAAGTGACAGCAACCTATAAATATCTGCTGTTGTCTGTCATGTAAATCAAACAACAAAACACAGCTTTAAGAAAGATGAATCTATATTAAATTTATAAAGTGAACAGTGTCATTTTACATTTATTACATTTCTGTACACGAAAATTAATACTACAGAGTGCAGACCTTATACTTTATTTGTAACTTTGTTGTATTTATCTATGCTTGTAATTGGTGTATTTGTTCTTTTTACAGTCTGTTCACTTGCCTTTAATAATGTATTAGTTAGGCAGGTAGTTTCTGCTGTGGTATGGGAGTACACTCTAAAAAATGCTGGGTTAAAAACAACCCAAGTTGGGTTGAAAATGGACAAACCCAGTGATTGGGTTGTTTTGACCCAGCAGTTGGGTTAAATGTTTGCCCAACCTGCTGGGTAGTTTTATTTAACCCAACAATTGTTTACAAATTACTATATGTCTGGCTTAAAATGAACCCAAAATAGGTTGGAAATTAAAAATCAGACTCATAATTACTAGAGGCAACAATAATAATAAAAAAGATGAGCATTTATTAATAAGCAATTTAATAAATGTTTATTGTTTAAATATTATTCAAAAAAAGTATTAATAAATGTCTGTTTATTAAACATATTAATAAATGTTAATTTCCAACATATTTTGGGTTCATTTTAAGCAAGAAATACAGTAATTTTTAAACAATATTTGGGTTAAATAAAAACTACCCAGCAGGTTGGGCAAACATTTAACCCAGCCGCTGGGTTAAAACAACCCAATCGCTGGGTTTGTCCATTTTCAACCCAACTTGGGTTGTTTTTAACCCAGCATTTTTTAACCCAGTGTAGTAATAAAGTAATAAGTAATAAATACAAAGTTACCCCCCACCCCCCAATTTTTATTTATTTATTTTTTGTTCTGATCTGAAAAATGATCCGATCCGTGACTTAACAACCGTGATATGATCCGAACCGTGAGTTTTGTGATCCGTTAAACCACTACTCGATGCGTTAACAGTGATGAGTTTTATAACATCAGAATCATGGGAGACACATTCTTTTCATCGGTTTAGGCTACCATCAGTAGAGGCTGTAACTAAACTCAGCTACCTGGTTTACAAATTATGCAAACAAATTAATATGTTTGTAGCCTCATGTTTGGTGAACCTGATTTCCCCAAGAACAACATGTTCCTGGATCAACATTTTTGTTGATCCTGGAACAATGTTTCAATCAACCAATCAGATTAGAGGCTTAGTTCAATTTTAGGCTTAGAACCAGGGTTAGGTGCTTCTAAATCAATGTGTTATTCACCTGTCATTTCCCTCTGATTTTAGGGATAAGTTATGGGTATGGTTAGGGGGTAGGAATAGGGTTAGGACTAAATTTTCGACAGGAATGTTGTTCCAGGATCAACAAAATATGTTGATCCAGGAACATTTCTGTCTTGGCAAAATCACGGTGACCCTCATGTTAAAGGATTAGTTCACTTTCAAATTAAAATTACCCCAAGCTTTACTCACCCTCAAGCCATCCTAGGTGTATATGACTTTCTTCCTTCTGATGAATACAGTCTGATATGTATTAATAAATATCCTGACGCATCCAAGCTTTATAATGGCAGGGAACAGGACCCACAAGTATGAGCTGAAGAAAGTGCCTCCATCCACATCCATCCATCATAAACATACTCCACATGGCTCTAGGGTGTTAATAAAGGCCTTCTGAAGCAAAGTGATGCGTTTGTGTAAATTTAAAAATCCATATTTATGAAGTAAAATATCTAGCTTCCGCCAGACCACCTTTCCTATTCAACTTACGGAAAAAGCTTGACTGACGTGACATCAGTTACGCTTCCTTCGTAAGCTTAATAGGGAAGGCGTAGGACGTAGCATAAGCTTTTTGAACTGCAAGAGTTTTACACTTTCTTCGTCCGTTGAATAGAGAAGGCGGTCTGGTGGAAGCTAGATATTTTACTTCATAACTTGTTAAATATGGATATTTTTTTACACAAACGCATCGCTTCAGTTCAGAAGGCCTTTATTAACTCCCGGGAGCCGTGTGGAGTATGTTTATGATGGATGGATGTGGATGGAAGCACTTTCTTCAGCTCATACTCGTGGGTCCCATTCACTGCCATTATAAAGCTCGGATGCATCAGGATATTTATTAAAATATCTCAGAGAGTGTTTATCAGAAAGAAGAAAGTCATATACAACTAAGATGGCTTGAGGGTGTGAGTAAAGCTTGGGCTAATTTTAATTTGAAAGTGAACTAATCCTTTAACTGCAAACATTTAGAATGTTGTGTCCTAATTTGATATGGAGTGTTAAAATGACTTTGCAACAAATATTAGAATCATTATAACCTTGCTACTATAATAAATGAGAAAATGGTTTTAAAACTTTCATCTCTTTGCCTCTAATCTTGTTGCTTAACTTGGAGTCAGTGTTGTGTTGTTTGCTCATAATAACAGAAGTCCTTCATAAATTGAGCAACTGGTTGGAGCAGGTCAGAGAAAAGCAATTGTGTTTATTTGATGAATCCTAGTCAATATCGAGTAATGAGTTTTGTGGATATGTTGAATGAAGTGTGGATGCCAATTTTTGTGTTTTGTAGCACAGTGTTTCTAAGCTACCGCTGCTGATTCTTCAGCACCACGGCAAAAGAAGTATTGCATGTGATGCAATAAAAAGACAGTGTACCATGAAATAATGGCATGAAACATCTTTCTGTTGAGTTGTCCTCATGGGCTACGCTTAAAAATCATGCAACTAGTGAATACTACGATGGCTGAGAGAGCTCAACGTGCTGCAACTGAAGAAAACACATGCAAACAGAAAAAACACCAGCAAATAAAAATAAAAAATCTTCATCAGTTTGACTACGCATGTGCTGTTTGTCCGGAATTCCTATCTATCTATCTATCTATCTATCTATCTATCTATCTATCTATCTATCTATCTATCTATCTATCTATCTATCTATCTATCTATCTATCTATCTATCTATCTATCTATCTATCTGATTAACATATAGTTATTTCATGTTTTTTCCCCTCATACTATATATATAACATTTTATGAAATGAAAATTTTAAATGAATGTTCCGCTTTAACAACAGGAGCAGTCACTGAGCAGACACATCTGCAATAAAAACGACTACACACTGGACAAGAAAACAAACCCACATACACATGCACACTTAGACACACAGAAGTCGAGGACAAAGATAATTAGGATGTTCATATTAAAAAAAAAAAACATTGCCTGCTCTTGCACACATACATACAATATATATACTGAGATGTCAGTGAGGTTCACACATGCACATACAATCCCTGATTAATTAGACCACTCCTGCTGGCACACCACTTGATTTGCACACCTACTCAACCCACACACACACATAGTGTGCTGTCAGCATCTGAGGCTCTGATTTACATAAACCCACTCAGGGGACTAACGGCATCGTCTCTAATTGAGCTTCAAGTCAATCAGAAGCTAGTCAGGGGACGTGAAGTGATTTAACATCACGGTTAGCCACAACCACAGAGTCAGACGACTTTAAAATAGCACTGTTTATCAGCACAGGAGCAAAAAATGGTGTCTTAAAAATGTCAACATCCAATTGTCAAATTTTATTTAAAAAGTATAAACCAAAGTAAACATTTGTTTTTTGAAAGAAATAGAGAAAGTGGAAGAAAAGACTTTTATTTGGTGTGCTTTAAAATTAATTTTACATTTGTATGTGACCAAATTGACTAAAGGAAAATATATTTGCTCTTTTGTAGTTCACTAGACTTTAAAGTCATTATCAGTTGAACTATCAATTTTGTCTCAGTTTTTAAGTATTTGTAAGCGCTCCTGGCCATGATTACATTGTACCTGTGACTTTTTGTTGTTGTAACAAGCCAAACTATTGCTACCACATGAGCAACAAACCTTAACAGTCTCCCACAGAAGTTTATCTCCTACACAAAGCTACTGTAACACACTAAATACAGTGTGTGTGTGTGTGTGTGTCAGACAGACCTCCACGTCTTGTACTTTTAGCTGGGCTGTATAATTCCCCTGTGTGTCTGCCAGCCATTTGATACAATATTTAGACAGTAGGCAGCGTATGTCTTTTTGTAACACTAGACACTAAAAATCTGCCCTTTACAACTCTAGTTAAAATTAATGAGCTGGTTAAATGTCTTCAGGTATAAACTGTAAAAGTGTGTGTAAGTGTGTGTGGAGTGAGATGAAGTGGGTGAGAGGGGAGGTATGGAGACAATGGCGTCTCTGCGGCGTTACGCGCTCCTCTTTCTGACGTTCCTCTCACTCCCCTTTTTTCACGGAAGCTCATCTATCCTCCCGTGGGGGTCACCCAGAGGTCGTCGAAATAGAAGGGTAACTGCAAGGTCACGAGCCTGTATCCCTACCGTAGCTCGTACCGGGGTACAAATAAACCCTTAGCACTCACGGCATATGGGCGCTCAAATGTCTGAATCATTTTAAACCCCCCCAAAAAAAAATGCTTTCCATAAAAATAAATCACTGGAAATCGCTTTCGGGGCGGGCAATTACCATATTTCACTCATAATTGTACAACTCCCATGGTCAGATAATTGTGGGCACTCTCTCTCGCTCGCAGACGACCTCTCAGTCGGCCCGTCTTCCTGCCGTTTCGCTTCCCCCAAACCAAAACGCTGAGTCCCAACTCTCTCTACCTTCTCACACTCATCACTTAGACCAGGTAAACGCGTGCCGTTCAATACATACACAATATCTGCGTGTAACATGAACACCGCTGGCGTCGTTAAGCGCTCCCGGCCGCGATTAGGCCGTCTGGAGACTCGGTGCGCCGCCTGTCCGTCAAATTGCCGCGGGGTCCCACTCTGAGAAGCACAATTGATTTAAGAGAGCCCTCTAGGTCCAGTGTGCATTTTCATCAAAACAGCAAAATCAATGCTAAGCAGATTTAGATCTTCGTCGCTGGCTATATTTCAGCTAGCGCCCTCACTAATGCTGACGTGTCCGAGGCGGCCATTATTACCCGCCATTAGCATTACTGTCGCCGCTGTTACAAATTCAGCTGTTCCACCCAATTTAAATTCAGCTGAAGGAAGTGTGTGTGAGAGAGAGAAGCAGTGGGGAGGTAGTCATGTTTGAACGGGGAAGACGGAGGAATGTGAGCTGCACAGGAGGAACTGTGAGGGATGACTGCATTAGCATAGCGTAGCATAACGTAATGTGAGTGCTCAAGGACGTGTGCGTTACTCGTCCCCTTCCCTTAAAAGTGAACTGATTGTTTTGTGGTGTAGTAAATTCTCTTTTTTTGTAGTTGAATGAACCTGTAATATTTAGAGCTCATTTTTTGTGGGGTAACACTGAGGTACATGTTTATACGGAGCCCCTAAAGGGACATGGTGATGGGAAAAAATATATAAAAGGAGGAAAAATTATGTCAATGCTTTTGCGTTCTCTTCCAAATATTTTGCGTTCCATTGAACTTTGAAACTTTGCGGTCACTTACAAATGTTTGCATTTCCCCCACAAAACTTTCTTTATGAGTGAACACAATGTTTCTTGGCGGAATGCAAACATTTAGCGAGCGAGCGCAAAGTTTCTAGGGAGAACGTAAAACATGTTGTGAGCAAATGTGAAGTTTCTAGGGGGAACACAAAACATTTTGCGAGAGAACCCAAAGTTTCTCAGGGGAATGCAAATATTTTGCAAGCGAACACAATGTTTGTTGGTGCAATGCAAACATTTAGCGAGCAAGCGCAAAGTTTCTCGAGGGAACGCAAAACATTTTGCGAGTTAACGCAAAGCTTCTAGGAGGAGTGTAAACCTTTTTGCGAGCGAGTGCAAAGTTTCTAGAGGGAACGCAAAACATTTTGCAAGCAAATGCAAAGTTTCTGGGGGGAACGCAAAACATTTTGCAAGCAAACGCAAAGTTTCGGGGAGGAATGTAAAACATTTTGCGAGCTAACGCAAAGTTTCTAGGAGGAGCGTAAAACATTTTGCGAGCTAACGCAAAGTTTGGGGAACGCAAAACATTTTGCAAGCAAACGCAAAGTTTGGGGAACGCAAAACATTTTGCAAGCAAACGCAAAGTTTCTCGGAGGAATGTAAAACATTTTGCAAGCAAACGCAAAGTTTCTTGGAGGAATGTAAAACATTTTGCGAGCTAACGCAAAGTTTCTAGGAGGAGCGTAAAACATTTTGCGAGCTAACGCAAAGTTTCTAGGAGGAGCGTAAAACATTTTGCGAGCTAACGCAAAGTTTCTCGGGGGAATGTAAAGCATTTTGTGAGCTAATGCAAAGTTTCTAGGGGGAGCTCAAAACATTTACAAGAGAACACAAATGCATTGAATTTTTTTTCCCTCCCATCTCATATTTTTTCCATTACCTTGTCCCTTTAGGGGCTCCATAGGTTTACCAGTTTCCATAGCAGTTTCATCATAAACTGTACTATATCGGTTAATGGCTGATATTTGTTTGTATTTTCAGTTGGTATCATTCAGTATTGGATATTTAATTGTGCATGCTCATTTCCCATACTTTTCAATAGATTGGAATAACTTTGTTGTCATCTAATACTCAAAGTTCATCTTTAAAATAATTTTTCATTAACACATTACAATAACTCTGTTAAATGTAATCTTTAAAATCCATTAAATGCAATGCGGTCATGCCTAAATTCACTTGAAATATTTAAAATGATTAATTTTAATGTTTATCATTTTATTTTTTAGAATATTTCTAATAAAAATAGTATATAATTTAAGGTAACACTTTACAATAAGGTCTCATTTTTTTAACATTAGTAAATGCATTAACTAACATGAACTAACAGTGAGTAATATTTTTATAACTTTTATTTATCTTTTTAATGTTAGTTAACAAATAGAGTTGCTCATTGTTCATGTTAGTTCACAGTGCATTAGCTAATGTTACCAAGTTTTGGTTTTAAAAATGTATTAGTAAATGTAGAAATTGTCATTAACAAAGATGAATAAATACTGTAGAAATATTGTTAGTTCATGTTAAACACTGATTCAGAAAGCTTCTTACTCTTCAATTTTAATTTAATATATTAATAGAATGTAGTAGTAATAATATTTAGTAGTATGAACATATTTTATATATTTTTTTTGCCAGCACTTTTTTTGAGTTACACAAATTAACCAGAAAATACTATTATCAATATACTGTACTCTTGTGATAAAAAAAAGAAAATGAAAGAAACAGTGATTTAGGAAGCTTTTTACGCTACTTCAAAGACATGCAATACAAATGGTTATGATTTTACAGGAGTAGAAATATCTGTAGGAACTATAATATTTGGACAGAAACTGAGGTTATCACGGTTAATTTGTAAGGCTTTTCTACAAAGTCTGTAGACCTAATATTGAGGCTGGAAAACGAGTTTCAATGGATGTTTATCTTTGGAAATGAGCTGTTTTGTGATGGTGCTTAGGAGAGATTATAAAAAGAAAAGTTGTATTATATTGACCAAAATATTACTTGCAGTCTGTTATTATCTATACTTAGTTTTTTTTGCCAAGCTTCTTGAAGGCTTCATTTTTGTGTTGAAAAGTTAACTATTCTAGCTATTAGAATTTCAAAAATTTGTGTCTACACTATCAACAGCATATACATTTTATGGGGTACTTACTGTATGCGCACATAAGTTGTCATTTTATAAAATGTAACGGAATTCAGTGTGGCAACTCTAAGAAAGGAACAGTAAGTTTAAAATAAGTAAAAGAAGTACTCTGTAAAATATTTAATGTGTATATGTTACACTTTTAGTATTATTAGTAATTAATTTTAGTATTATATTACATTTATTTACATTTCTGGTCCTGGCAGTAACTTTCTCTCCACTGTAACTCACAGAAAGATGCATATGTTTGTGATGTATATTTGCAAGACGTTTGTTCGTTAGGTTGGTATTCTAGATATGTAAACTTCTCTGCAGTGATGCACAGTTATGTTACGATATTGAGTTTTTTGCACAGTTCTATTGACCAATTGGAATCCAGGACCTTTCCTGCCTTAGTATTTAAAATTTGTCTTTTCTGATAAAAGAGCAATAAATGTCCACAGGTGGTGCTCCATTTCTTAGACAGCAGATGTAGGAGCAAAAAAACCATCATTCTTATTCATTCTCCAAAAGAAAAGCTCAGGAGTGTGTGCAGCAGTGTAAACTGTAAAATATGGTGCATTTGTGTGCATGTACAGTATGTGTACACGGGACGTGATTTACAGTTTAAGGAGAGGATGTGGAAACCCCCCTCTTTCATACTAGCCTCTTTGTACCCTCATTTTTACAGATCAGATCTTTCACTCCCACTTAAGGCTTCCTTCTTTTTCATCCTTGATCCGTGAGCCTCTTTCTTATCTCTTTAAACCATTCCTTCTCTCCTGTTTTCACTCTCCCTTCACTTTTTTAATTTCAAACCCAGCCCCGGGGTTAGTAAGCTTATCTCTCTCTTTCGGTCTTTCTCTATCTGTCTTCCACCAGCTATAGCTATGCCTTTAGATAGCTGGTTGCTCTCTCTGTCCACGCTCACAGGAAGTGCAAGGCAGGGCCGTGACCCCTGGATGAACTCTGCTGGTGAGGTGAAACAGAAGGCCGTGCGGGGCTGAGCGAGTGGGGGTGAGTCTGAGACAGAGAGTGAGTGCCGCTGCCGTCGCCAGGTTGCTCGTTAGGGACATGTGATCCGCCTGATGGGGCCTCCGTGGACTCCAGAGTTCCACCCCACACACATCTCTCCTCATTAATGGAGGTGGCTGCTGTCATACGCGCACAGATACACACAAAACGCTATCAGAGGAAACACTGTAGGGACTATCGGGCAAGTATGGGGGCTTCGGTTGAGAAGAGGGCGGTGCTTTGGAAATGGGTGATTTGTGGATAACAACATTGAGAAGGATTTATAAAACAACAAAAGAGAGGATGTGCAAAGAAACAAAACAAAAGTGAAAAATAAAGAGTTTTAGTGCTGTAATGCTGGAATATCAGTTCTGAACATATAAATGTATGCATTGGGCAGACGCTCAGTGCTAGTATGTTTGCAAATACGTGGAAGTATATTCTGAAAACGTATCAGAACTGAAAAGTATTTTAATGAATTATAAATGTAAATAATAAAATAAATTCAATAATACTTCAATTGATTAATTTAATTTATGATTTAATAGTTATTATTCAATTTAATTATTTGAATTTATTATCTCTTTTTACTGTTATGATTAATAACAGTTATTATTTTTTTGTTTTTGTTTTTTGTTCAAATTATTGATTTGAATTTCTTATAACTATTGCTATTGTGATTAATAACTAATTATTATTTTTATGCTTGAATAATTTAAAATGTTAAATCACACAATACAATTACATTACATGTCAAAGTTTTATGGACAAGTTTTATGTGTGATTTTTCTTTCATTTTGTTTAAGCAGAAACAAATCAAATTTATTTATATGGTGCTTTTTACAATAACCATTGTTTCAAAGCATCTTTACAGAAAATGACAATGGTAATGTTTCTGATTTCGTAATACCTTTATGTCTTATAGTCGTATTAAGCAGATTAGAGCTGGCCAATAAACTAGTTTACATTTTGTAACGATACAAGCAATCATGCTGAGATTTACTATGTAGTATATATTGCTGTATGTGAGTATACAGTATGTATGTATACTTGTATATCCAACTTTGTATAAAGAGCTGGGTCATAATATTGTTACATTTTGCAATGACAAAAAAAAAAAGTTAGTTGACATTTGCTATATAGTATAAATATCGCTTTACATGTGCGTGTGTATGTGAAAAAAAGTTGGGCATATTTTTATATACAACTTTATATATAGAACTGAGCGATAATACAGTTTACATTTTTTGCGACAAAAACCTACATAACAATTATGTGATAACTTGCCATAAATCATAACTTTAGCGTATCCATTATGACGTAGAGACAATGTCTAGTATTAAGTAATTGTATTAAATGTACAAAACCCCATTTTTTGCAGTCTAAAATAATCAAGTTAATATACTTTCTATGTAGCAAGGAGTTAAATTTGTGCCTTTGAAAATGACCATACTGTATGTAACAGATCTTAATGGGGAAATTTAATTAATTAGGAAGGGTGTCCCCAGGATGCAGCAATGAGGAATTGTGGGATGTCAAAAAAGGACATTAGTCTCTTCTAATGGAAACAGAAAACCAAATCATTCCACACTCTGAGTTTAAATGAAGTGTCCATGTAATCAGATTGAAGCAGAGGTCACTTGGTCTTCCCTCTCCGAGCGTGATCGATAATTATACAGGTTACACTCCTGATGACTATGGGAGAATACAGACGGCCTTGGTTTTCAATTACAATAGTAGTTTACAGTTGAAAAACTTGGCACAAAATATAACTATATAAAAATATAATAATCGTGGTGCTTGAGTTTACAACTTTTGCTTTCAGTTTGCTTTAGAAAAGTTTAGAAGCGGCTAATCTGAAATTCTGTTTTTCAGTGTCTGCTTAACACAAAAAGGCCACAAATCAGTTAATTAGAAAACCCTAAAAGTCTAAAATGAATAAACACACATAGACCAAGCCCATTATTTATATTTAAATCAGTGCTTCAACAGTGGCTGACTTTTTTGTTACAGAATATGTGTATTTGTGATGAAATGTAAAGTTTAATAAGCTGTGAATGTGCTGTAAGTGCATAAACTTGGCGGATGGGCTTTGCTTCGTGGTGTTCGTAACATTGGAGGAAAATCTGTATACACATGCTCAAACTGTATTTTAGCATGGCATAAGAAATGGGAGGCAGAGAATATGAAGAAAGAAAGAGAATTGGAGTTTAGCCAAGCTTGCTACGTTTGATCGGGACGCTGAAAAGAATTTACGGCCTGGCGGATTGGGTGTCGGTTGGGAGAGTGTGTGTGTGTGTGTGTGTGTGTGTGTAAGAGAAAAAGCTCCCTTCTGACTATGCTCGGCACTGGTCCGAGAGCTCCCTAAATCTCTGCCTACAGATTTATGGTCATCCCATTCACACAAGTAACCAGAAACACAATCACTATCACAATCACCATCAGCCTACGCACACACGCACACACACACACACACACACACACACAGCAGCCAGCTGATGCTGAGCTCGCCTAAGCTGAATCAACTATTCAGGAGGAATTAAAAAAGCACACACAAACACACTAAATCACTTCGACTCACACACACACACACTCGCACCATGTGTGGTTGGAAGAAAGAATCAGGAACGCATGAAAGGAGGATAAGAACTGAAATGGAGCATTTCTATCCAAATTACTCCATGTTATTTATTGCAGCAATTACTCTCAGACGTCTGTGCGCCTCTTCATTTGAAACGATTGTAAAAATACATCAATAGTGGTTGAAAGACCAGAGGCAGTCTCACTGAGATCAGCTGCTGAACAGACATCACTCACCTGGCGCAAGAGTCGTCCTCCGTATTTTGTTTATTTATTTTACTGTATTTTACCATGTGACACTGCACACTAGAGATTTTTATGATTTGTCATGAACACTGGCTGTGAAATGACATCAGTTTATACTTATTTGTTTGTTTTTTTACTGTGGTTCTGGTCTTTGATAAGGAAGCTCAGTTTTAAGTTGCTAAATGAACAAATGTAATCGGATGCATTGATGTTTAAATTCTGGTGGCTAATTATTTTCATTGTCATTGCCAATAACTGATAAATTGCCAGTAATAAAATTCTATAGTGTTTTCTCTAAATACAGAAAAAATTAAAATCTACAACATCTAAATAATTTTAAATGCTGAGTGAATTTTGGCATCACAATATTATAAAGTAGAGTATGTAAAAAGGATATTTATTTTGAAATGTGCTTAAAAAAAAAAAACATTTAATGGTTTTTAAATTCTTATTTACTCTTTTAAACATTAATTTCAAATGTTAGATCATAGAATTTTTTGCCTATACCGAAAAATTAAATAATGTTTAATATTTGCAGATAACCAATATGGTAGTGATTTATCATGGATACCTATTTTTAGTATCTAATGTAATTATATAGTTTCTTACTGTATAGATATGCAATTGTGGATGTAATGTAAAATTGTTGCTATTTTAAAACTTCTCTTGCAAATTTAACATGTATTATGCTTATGCTGAAGTTTAGTATTGAGCTTATAGCTGGTTAGTGAGCATTTGGAGCCGTTTTTGTAGAAAAAACATCAAAATGACATCAGATTGATCCTAAATTACTGATTTTACACAGTGTAATAGGAATAACACACTGTTTAATAAGTAGAAATTTGTAGACATTATGCTTTTAATAATAGCTTATATTTGAAAAAGTGTGGCCGAAGGTGACGTTGTCCGCAGGGAATGCTTTCGTTGCAAAATGACCCAGTCTGAGGTCAGAAGTCAGGCAGCTGTACTTCCTTTTGCTGGACAATGTCACACGTCTTTCGAGATCGTCTAATTGGCTCCCCACTGAGGCCTCTCTCTCACACACACACACAAACTCACACCTCTCCTGAACTTTGGGAAAACAGCCACTAACAGGCGGATTCAAAATGGCTGAACGAAAAGACAACAGCACAGCATCGAGATGCAAACTCTCCTTCCCCCTTCTCTGCTTCAATATGTGATCGTAAATTCCTCTCCCTTTCTTTTCCTTCCTCTCTGTTGTTTTACACACACACACACACACACGCACACGCACACGCACACGCACACATGTATACAGATCCTTGTTGGGATACATTCAGTTTATAATTAGTTTACCTTCTTTACAAACACTTGATTGGTATTTTTAGATTTAAAATTTAGATTGTCCATTTAGATTTTTTTCTTGTACAAACCTCTCCACATGGAGATTTTGGTTTCTTCAAGGGAAATTTAGATAACAGAAATAAATGTTCTATATTGGCATTAATGGTTCCATGAAGAAACTTGAACATACATGGAACTTTTCCATTGCACAAATGTTCTTTATAGTGAAAAAAAGGTTAGATGCTAAATGTTCTTCACACTAAGAAACATGGTTCTTTTAAGAACTCTTCACTGAAAGGTTCTTTGGAGAACCCAAAATGGTTCTTCAATGGCATCACTGAGAAAACCCCCTTTTGGAACCTTTTAATTCCACAAAAGGTCTTTGAAGTGGAAATGGATTCTTTAGATTATTAAAAAGTTCTTCACACTAAGAAAAAAATGGTTCTTTTAAGAACCGTTTCATGATAGGTTCTTTGGGGCGCCAAAAATGGTCAGACCACTTTTTGGAACCTTTTATTTTTTAAGATTGAAGATATCTAAACACATTATGTATCCATTTTTTAGACATCACATAGTTGCTAGTGTCATGTCTGATCATAAATAATCCAGAAATGAATAAGTGAAGGCATATATTTAGACCCCACTGTTCATACACTCTTCTTCTGGCCACCTTGATTACATTCCACTTTGGTCAACTACTATTTGAAGACGATATAATACTATAATTGGATGATGTAAAGTCATTATGGAAGGTAAAGAGACAATCGCTCTCGCAACTTCTAATCAGGTAGACCATTGTCATAGTTCATCCTTTTCACCTTGGAACTGTAGACCTCTCTTGTGTTTATGGGCATTTGAAGTGAAAAAGAAATAGTTTTTACAGACTGTGCAAGGGTGGTAATAGCGAAGTACAATTTCAGTGGTACTGCATGGTGGTCTTGAACTCTGCCGTCCACATAAAGGCACTGTTTGTTTTTTAAGCTAAAGAGGTTGAACTTCATTATCATAGTGGTGTTCTAAAATGGAATATTACAACATGCCGAATCACAATAAATCCTTTCTTCACGTTTATTTTTAACTGTTTACATCAAAATCCCTCATTTTGGATCAGGAGGCACAATGCTGTGGGGACGTATTTACACTCTGGGAACAGCAGAAGGCTGAGATCTGCTGGGGCGATGCAGTCTAATTTATACGTGTGGGGACATTTTATTCCTCTTTGGATTTTGAAAGGGCCTTTGTGGAAAGTACGGCATAGGGAAATTAGCAGTGTGTGAAAAGAGAGCTTGGTTTTCCATAGTTTAAACAAAAAAACCCATAAAAAGTTAAAATCATCCTTAAATTACCAAGTGTGTGGAAACTCATTTGGCCAGGAATGGTTTCGGGCAGAGTCGGGCGCTGAAAGGACAACAGCGGAAAGTTTTTCTCGGCAAGGCGTAATTACCAAGCCAAGACACAAACATTTCATCACGCTGTGCCATTTCTTCTCCTCTGTCTGTCTGACTCACTCTCTTTCTCTCTCTCATTTACTCCAACACATGCTTTCCGTCCATTTCCAGAACACACCCAGAACCCGAAAGGAAAGTGCACAGCTTAATCTGTCTGTCTTTTTCTTGCACTTACTCCCTAAATGGTCATAAAGATGAAACGCCCAAATGTGAGCCTAGCTCTCGAAGCTTCATAATAGCGTGTCATTTCGAGCCAGACACTGTTTGGCTAAGCCACTGCGCTAACCACTTTCTAACTTTGTATAACAAAGGCGATGCAAAAACGTTAGTGAACCCTTGGCTATTTTACATGTCAAAAAATGTCTTTATTTTTATCATTGTGATAAAAAACATGTGGAATATGAAATACTGGGGTATTGTTATGTATATATATGTGATTCTGTGATTTATTCTTTCAGGAAAATTTAGGAAACAAAGCTTTTGATTTAATAATAGGCGACTCTCACGTCCGAGGAATCAAAGTGAAATGGAAGTAATGTGTTTACACTCTGATAAGGGGACAAATAAGGGGACGTTTATTGGGGCAAATTGTATGTTCGATGTGTTAATGAGATTATTATGGGGGAAAATTGTCTATAAAACAATGAATGGGCTTACACGATTTATCTCTGGTATCCGTGATGACTTTATGTGTCTGCGTGGAAACAGTGTGAGCTTCTGCTAATGGCTTCATCACAGCTAATGCGCATATGAGACTTCCTCCTTCCTCTCAAGCAGCTCGATGAAGAGCAAGGTGAAAAATACGACGCGTGAGAGAGGAAAATCAGCTTTGACGAAGTGAGATGAGAAGTTCACAGCTGGGGTGAAAGACTCATGAAAAATACTCGTAAACAGACGTGAGCGGAACCATAAAGCGCCAAGATGTCGGTGGCTGTAGCTCAGCGTAGACTATTGCACAGATGTTGACCCCCCCTCTCATCATAGGTGGGTAATTAGACCCAAATCACCACACTCTCAGGTGGAATCGCACCATTTCAAGGGGAGATGGCGGGGGGCTAACTGAATCATCTAATTTAATATGACCACAGAGCCTCTCTTTGTTTGCCTTCTTTTTCGTTTTATTTGTTGAGAGTGGTGACAGAAGGTGAGCTTATTGAAGTTATTGTCTGAAAGCAGGTGCAACTATTTTTTTTTTTATTGTCTTTTTGGCTGAGGGGTGTGGCTGATGTCCTTTTGAAGTTTGAGTTGAACTTCATGTAAATCGAATTAGTAATGTAGATATCAAATGTCTGAAACTGAAACTGACATTACCATACAGTTTAGAAACATAAACAAATAATTGCAGTCAAAACAACTAGCCGGAAAAACACTTGTATAAATGCAAATGTGCTTCATTTTCAGGACTAAAGTAGATATTACTGTATATATAGTATATTGTATATACTGTGTGTATATATATATATATACAGTCAAACCAAAATTTATTCAGACACCTTGAACATTTAATTCATTAATACAGTTAAACTGTGTCAGAGAAAATTAATCTTAATTATGTCAGATAACACTTAATCAAAACATGGTCAGGTCAAAGTGTCTTAATAATTTTTGGTTCCAAATTTGTATCAATTTTACTGGTAGTCCACTGCAAGAATTTTGGGGCATAATATGTCACAGTTTACTTTATTTTGTTATCCTCACTTACATCAATGAACTATAGTGTCCTGTACCCACTAGTAAAAATATATCAAAAATATAAAAAATGTCTGAATCATTTTTGGTTTGACTGTATATGTGTGTGTGTGTGTATGTACAGTATTTTTTATATATATATACACACACACACACACACACACACAGTATATACAGTATTATGTATAGTACTTTTATGTATATACAGTATTATGTATGTGTATTTTATATATATATGTATAGGCTATATGTGTATTTTATATGTGTATGTATGTATGTGTATGTATTATATGTGTGTGTATATGTATACATTTTAAATCTTATTTGTATTTACATCATATTTTGTTGATATCTTAATAATATATGATTATAATAATATATATATAATACATCTTATATATCACATCATTATATTGTATATAAATATATCATGAGTATTCTAAATAATTAGTGTGTGTATATATGTATATACATTTTATATATTTATAAAAAACTATAAGCACACACACACATATATATATATATATTAGTATGTTTGTATATTACTATTTGTGTTAACTGAAATGTTTAACTAGAAAAAGCTGAAACACTTGGATATACTGTATATCGCCCTGTGAACACTCTCTTGTGCACGATACACATTCGCAAAACTGTCTGTTCCTAAGGTCTGGAATATGTGTTTACATTAGTGAGAACCCACCCTAATGGGCCATCCATACCTTAAATGTGATCTCAGTTGAAGATTGTTGCTCTCCATGGTACCATGCATCAAGCTAACCCAGTAAAATACTGTCAGTCATTGAGCCGAGCTCTTATCAGCTCTAATGCCATTCAGAGAAGCCAACAGTCACATTGTGCAGTGAATGTCCACGGCTGTCTAAATATCAGCGCTCTGTAGTCTGAGCCACAAGGCTGACGGTTTCCAAACGCTTTACAAAAGGGCACAGGCCGTATATCTTTGATTCAGTTCTGCTTTCAGCTGGCTCTCGAGAGCTGCACCCCAGAAATTAAGCCAAAAGTAATCTCGGATCTCAAAGACCGACTCAGCCCTTTGTGGAACAGGAACATTTTTAGAAGGCTTTTCAGTAACATTTGGTATTTACAGAGGGAATGTAGTCTTTGCTCTGAGAATATTTTACTGTTATTCATGTTGCTAATACCAGTTAAGTTAAGTTGGAGGAAAAAGATCTATCGCTTGCCCGTACCTGCCTGGAGTCGAAAGATACACTCCTGAAATTCGCCTTTCTTTTTCATTGTCAGCATTATAAATCACAAGACTGTTTGACTTCTGCATTATTGAACTTTGTGAAAGAACAAGCGCCATACACAGTGACTTACAGAGATGTTTATATATAAACATTAAAGAGAAATGTGTTTTTAGAAAGATGGTCGGCACTTATGATTTCCTCGTCTCCTTTAAACTTTACATAAAAGGGGGAAAAAGTTTGAGTACAACACAAAGTAAATGACTGTAGACGTACACATTCAATACAAATACACTGTGACTTTTTGATGAACCAATTTTAATTTTAACTTCCACTTTAAGTATCATTTGAATATTTTTCTTTATTATTTTCATATATTTGAATCATTATGTAACCACATTGCATTTAAATCCACCTATATGAGACCAAAACACAAAAATACAGGAATTACATCAAATGAAATATTTTTCTTATTCTTATTGAAACTATGATTTTTAAAAAATATATTTTTTACAAATAAGGAAAAGATGTGACTTTTATGGTAGTCCAGTCTCCTATTATTGCTAAAGGTTAAAGACAAAACTATAAAATAAATAAATAAAAGCAGCCTCTCATAATTTATAATACAATGGCTAATATTAATTATGAGTTTGAGATATAATTTGGAGACACAGGCTTTACTAATCAGCAGGCCATAAACACCAAATCTTACATGAAAGATTTCCTGTGTCAAGAAACAAACGACACATTACTGCTCGTGAATTATCTCTCTCACTAACAGGATAATATATCGTCATATTGAATAAACAGACCTCACCAATCATAAAGTATAGCTGAGTCAGTCCTGCTTGCAACTGTGGTGATTTTAAGTTGTTAATGTCCTTTTCAAGGCGAGCTATAGAGGGATGACGGACCACACTTACCAAACAACAAAAGCACTTTGCTCCTTCGGTGAAACGCGACCTCGGCAACGCGTACAAGGTGATCGATTTATTCTCTTCTTTTTTTCCACCCGCATTCAGAACGCTGGGAAGGCGCGCGCATCAGACTCGAGACACGCAGAAACTTTTTCAACAGTAGCTCGACGCTCGCGGGTGTTGTTCACTTTCCCGGTAAGGAGGAAAAAAAAATCCTTGACATCAAGTCCCCTCATCCGCGGTCTCTCAGCGCCCCTCTTGAGCCCCCCTCCTCGCGGAAATCACGACTTCACTTCAAGTGTCTCTGGCCTTCGCTTCCCTGTTTCTATTTTTGTTGGACGCTATCAAATCAGCAGGTTTAGGGCATTGGTCTTCTACCTCTTTTCTTTTCTTTTCTTTTCTTTACAAGAGAAAAGTTATTGACAATAATTGCATTGATGCATAGTTGTATATAGTTGTAAATAGTTATAATTGTAGGAGGTGCACGAGATTAATTTGTTAGCAATTCTTGATTTCCAATGATGCCGTTTCCCTTGCTATAAGGGTCAAATATTAGAACATTATGTTGAACATTAAAAAAAACATGGGTATTTACCTGTGTTGTAACAGTATAAAAGTTACTAAAATTATTTTTCTTGTGCCACTTGTCCAGTTTGATCTCAGAATATCTGTCTAAAAAGTCACGATTATCGTCTATATTTTATAGTTTTCTTGTCACATGACAACAAAATGGCTCCGCGGTTACGCTAGAACTACTTTGATTTGATGGGGAAACCTTTTTCAAGTAATATTTTACAGTAGTACAACTGATCCACTGCTTATTTTTTTGAGATATAATAATAATAATGATAGATTATGCCAAACATTTTTTTTTCAATAATTGTATGCCTTTTCACTTTTTTACAATCTGTTCAGTTACACCCTCGTCTTTTACTTTAAGAGAATGAAAATGTCATTTATTTTTAATTAAAAAAATAAACAAACATAAATATTTTGTTTATCATACAATAGCTTGCTATAGCCTATTTATTGTTATTTTGAGTAACTTGATTGATCCAATATCTACACGAATTTACTTGTTTTGATAAAATACATTTATTAATATATTAAAATGCATTTTGTGGCTTTGATTGATTTTTACCAAAAGATACAGACATTTAATCAAGTCCCACTTATAAAGATATAAAATAAAATTGGAGGATAATTTCTGAAAATTGATTTTATTATCTCGCGTGACTTTGAAACAACGTCAAACAAGCAATAATAGTATTTGTATTTGCGAGGGGTTTTAAATGAACATGTACGGCAGTTAGGAGAATGACAAGTGTAAATTCTAGCCTCATTTCAACAAAAATCTCGTGCTGTAAGTGCTTTGTCTGACAATAATTGAACGTTATGCACTCTCTATCACCGTTTGGGCAATAATTAGCCAGTCTTTTAGTTTTATGAGACACACGTTTAAAGATAATTCCCACTATAAAGTAGACGGATCGGTTTTTATATCGTTTTTGCGCTTCTGTTATGCTTGATATTTCAGTCCGGATGTGTGTTAAATAGTGAGGGTAAATACTTAAAATTATATATGATAACACTAATCGAGTAGTAGCTGTGACGGATAAGCAATTCCGAAATAAAGTTTTGGCTTCACTTTAGGCCTATATCTGTCTGTGCGGTGTCTTAATTAAAGCTTGTAAAATGATGAAGTAATTCTGCAATTTGCAGTTCGGTGTCACTCACGGAGACTCACTAAAAGATGTTGGTGATAAAGGATTTTATTTTTTATTTTTTGTCACCTGAAAACACTTTACATTTGTTTCTTTCATTTGTGCTGTTTAATTGCTATTTTCATTTGTGATGTTTAATTGCAATTTAATTTAGATTGTTTTAGAATTATTTTTTCACAATTTAAACGTATTAAAATTTCCTTTAAACCGTGAAAAGGCAAATAGGCCTTAAAGATTTCGATTTGATAGTATCCAAATATGCCTAAAATAAACGAAGCAGCTTTTAATCTGTCTAGACTATCCATAAAGTCAAGCTCATGAACTATAAATCTGCAATAGTTAGACTCCGTAGTCATTTAAAATAAGACATTAAAAAAGTTTCCTCAGCTTCAAGGCCTGTCCCTATACATGGCTATATGTAAACCTCAGATAAATGAATTTACGACGGTTTAAGAGGAAAAGTTTCGTTGTCGTCATTGACTGTAATTCATTGTGAAGGTGAGAAGATATCGCGAGGAAACGAGTGATCAAACACAGACAGTAAGAGGCCTACTGTAATTCAGAAAGACTTATTTATAACGTCGTCGATCAACAGCCGAAAAGGTCCGGACGCGTGACATTTGTCGGAAACAGTAAATCAACATCGTGTCTGGGTGATAATTAGGGAATATCAAAAAAGAAGAGCTAAGAGAGGTCTGTCACTCCTGATGAATTGACATTCCAGATTTCTGAGGGCTGAAATATTTATGAGTCTCTAATGAACCCGAAGGGTAAAATATGTTTTGGAGTGTGTTCATGGCAGAGCATCAACTTTGCTTCAAACAACGTTGGGGATTGTAAAAAGTCCAATTTTAAAATGTCTTCTTCGTTCTTCTGGAGATAGGAAATAATTAATTTCATCGATCGGTGGTTGATTTGTTGGCTAAGAGGTTGTCTGTTCATGATGCGTTTGTTGTAGGACTGAATGAACAGCAGGTGGCGCAGTTGAGATCATGCAGTGTTGATATTGGAGGACACCAGCTCTGAAACAGCACATGGATTCCGTCTTTCCTTTGGGAAATGACACTTGTGAGATTCTGACACAATGAAAATAAGAGAATTCTGCATACCAGATTTTTCAAAAGCAGTCGGCAGCGAATTACTAAGAGATTGTTTCATTTTCTTCGGTGATTTTCGACCACGTGAAGTAGAACTGAAAAGCATAAGCAGGCCTAAATTAGCAACTCAAAATTAGAAATATTTAAATCAAACGAGACGTCTCCTTTCACTTGTTTAGTCTTCCACATATCATCGGGTCGCAAAAAGACTGTAATCGCTTCTAGTTGTCCGCGTTTTGGAAAATTCTAATTCTCCGGCTTCACTGCGTGTAAATAATGCGGTTCAAGGGCATGTAAATTAATTTTAATAAATCGGAACGGGAGGTTTTTGGGGTTATGATGATCATGATTGATGATATCATTATTATTGTTGTTGTTGTTTTTATTATAGCCTAAATAAAGTTACTATTTTTTTTTTTATAGTTAGCAGTTAGCTAATTAAATTTTTTGTTGTTGCCAATCTTTGCAAGTTATGTATCCTTGAATAATGATAGCCTATACAAAGTGACCTTTATCATTTTCAGTTTAAAATGTGATTTTATATAATGTATAAAATCATAAAATAATTATTTAATTGATGTATTATTTATAGTTGAATTTGCATTGATTTATGCGTCATTCTTAGCCTATTGTTTATAAGCGCGAAATAAGTATTATGCTCATGAGGAAAAAAAGAAAAAAAAGGCTACTCGTGGTTGTAAAACTTGTTCTCCTGCAAATAGTTTTGCTATAAAAACGTCTAGAAAATGTTTTATTCAGTTTGTAAAATAACCGTGTTTCTCTCGTTGTTTTTGTCTTGTTTTAAGATAGTTATGAATTTGTTTTAAGTTACATTAGGCGTTCGAGCGCGTTAGAGAGAATGCAAAATCATCTTTATGAAGTATTTTGATCAACTTGTAGGCTAATTGTTGACTCCGGCACATATTAATGAATAATTCAACGATATTTGCTTGTAAGAATTAGATCTTTACAAGTCTCGTTTTTGTATGTGGATTATATAAATATAGCTAGACTGATAACAAACGCGTCATGTAGAGATCAAATTTTTATAACATATTTTTTTCCAATAAATAATGATATACATAAAAAACATGCTTGTGCGTGCCATTTTTTGTTTAAGAAATGTGCAATAACAACACATACAAAGGCTAAGTAGACTAGGTTTGAGAAGTATAGGCCTGTGGGTTAAATTTGTACATGTTTGTTTCCGGCACAAAAACTCTTCCGAACTGCTCTGTCAGCTTCCTTTCTCACTCAAATGTAAAATGTAAACATGACAACACCGACAGCAAATTAGTCGAAGTTAAATTTACACCAACCTGTAATTCCGCTCCTGGTTGAACAGCAGGGGGCTCATTCTCTGATAATAAAGCACCTCAAACTTTCTCTGCGCTGTTTAAATCTATTAGCACCGTGGTTTAGTCTTCCCTATCTGTGTCAAACTGATGATGATGATGATTTTTTTGGGGGGGTGCAAATTAGTGCAGTCATTGTGTTTATATTATCTTCTGTCCATTTTCAGCATTGGTCTCAAAATTAGCTCCTTAAAATGAGGCAATAGAGCAGAAAAAGTGGATTATGGGATTGAGTGTCAATACAATAGATGTTTTACTCAAAATGCAACAACATGCGCCGTCTTGGTTTGTACATGTACACTGCACACACAAGAGGATTTAGGCTTCTTTGCTAATGAGTGTGTTTGAGGATTCAGGTCTAGGTTATATGGTGTGGAACGGGTTTCTTCATACACGGTGTGACTGGCTCCTGTGTGTCTGGTTGGGAGGGCGTGTGTGTGCCCCTCGCAAATATATGAAGGTGTGCATCTTTGAGCCGGAGAGAGCTTCTGTGATGAAAATCCTTTTGTTTTCTAGCCATGTTGCCATAACAGAGTGGGAACACAACAGGTTTGTGTACTCCCCATTGCTGGCATAACAGACCACCTGCAGAGCAGTGTGTGGGTGCACTTTATATAATCATCCACACGGCACACGTAGGCTGGTGACGAGAACCTCCTATAACATTTTGTACACACACCACCTGACAGATATGTATTAGAGCAGGAGAAAGCGAGGGGTAAACAACTATTAGTGAACGTGGAGTGGAAATTTCCCTCTGTTCCTCCAAAGACATTTTGTGTCATCGTCGGTGTGCACCGAGCATTAGAAATGACAAAGCTATTGCTCCTTGTAGACTGGAACAATAAAAGACTTTTATTTTTACTGTCTAACACAGAAATAAAAAAAACATTATAACTCATCCAGTGCTGGCAGAAATATCAACTCAGCAAGTTGTTATGGGACAAACTGAGTTACATTCTTTAATTTAGTTTTTAGTTTTATTACTTTTTTTTTTGGTGGTACACTAAAAAAATCTGTTAAACTTACAATTTAAAAAAACAAAAAAAAACAAAAAACAGGAGCTGTGGTTGCCAGAAATGTTGTATTGTATTGATGTATTATTTATAGTTGAATATGAATTGATTTACAAGTCATTATTACTATAGACTTATTATAATTATTATTATTTTTAAGCGCAAAAGTGTTGTTTGTCAGGTAAATTCAATTCGTCGGGTAAATTAAATTCTTAATGGTTGTAAAACTGTTCTTCTCCTGCAAATGGTTTATGCTATAAAAAGTTCTAGAAAAATGTTTTATGCGGTTTATACTCTTTGTGTTGCCATGATAACACACTTGACACAAAAATATTGCAATAAACATACATTTTAACAACATAAGATCTAACATAAAACCCAAATGTGTTTTCAATGGAAAAACGTCAAATGTGAAGTGTGTCACAGGTAATTCTGGGAATGTCAGTTTACAGTTTTTCCACTGTAAATTATATGATGACTTTTTAACTTTCAAAAAGTATTACTCTAAAATTGCATTAAATAGCCCATTAGACTGACAGTTTTTCACCATATAAGGGACCTTTCTGCTAAAGCCCAAAGTATATTTTGGCTGTCCGCGTTCCGCAACGGTCTGCACACTTGTCCGCGTGACATAATTTTTGTCATCAGGAGGGTCCGCGGATGTCTGCGCTCACCATCTGTGTGTGCAGCCCAATTTTTGTGTCCGTGCGGATGACAGGAACACACCAAGCCGACAGCCGACTAAGTTTTCTCAGTGTGTTCCGCACCATCGGCTGAAGTTGGTCCTCGTCTTCTTTTTCCGGACGATTTGACATGTTAAATCGGCGTCGGAGCTTGCCGGTCCGTCGGGCCATCTGATCATTCTGATTGGCTGTTCAGTTACTGCCACCTGCTGGTACGGAAAGGCATTTCTTCCTATGCAGGCGCAGAACGGACGTGCTACTTGGCCGTCGGCTGTCGAGTGTCGATTTGATGTGTCAGGCCAACTTTGGATTCAGACGCTGCCGACGTGAGCCAATCCCTCAGTCTGTTTTTGTCGCCACTAGTTCGTCGGCGTCGGCTTGGTGTGTTCCTGCCTTAAGTTGAATGTTGAGACAGAAGAGTCCACTAGGTGGCAATACGCAATACTGGGCATGTGTTGAACTCGCTCATCCGCGATTGAGTATACTTCGAAAGCTGTGCGGACACGGCTGTGCGTGAGACAGCAGAATGTGGAAAATCAATTTTTACGTTAGGATTTGTACAGTTTTGTACCATTCGTTACAATAATTTTTACAACCTAGTGTACTTAAATAGCTTTCATTTTTAGAAAAGTTCCTTTCTCAGCCGTAACAGTTGATGAATGTGTGTACACGCAGGTATTAAGTGTGAACGCTGTATTCAGGTACACTTAATCCAGATTAACATGGCGCAGATACCGAACGCTCTGGTGAAGTAGAATCTCCTACGCACGCTTGGTATGACACGCCTGATTTGTGATCTGTCATTTGCATCCATGGAGAGAGAGAACGACTTCAGGTCAAAGGTCGGTCTCATTTTTTAGCCATCAAGGCTGGGGGGGTCAGATTATGGGTGGTTGGGGGTGTTAAGGACAGTGGGGGTCTTCTGGTAGGTGCCAGTCTGTAGGAGAAGACGATGCTTTGTGCATTGATCCCAGTTTAGGATGTGTGTCCCGTGTTCTGACTGCTCATTCATAGGGATTCAGGCACTGCCATTGTGCAGGACGAGGCGGAGGGATGCGCAGGGCACCGTGGGAGTTGCCACCCACATACCCATGCGTTCTGGTTTTCTTCCTGTATGAACACTAAAAATAGCCTCTAGCTCTGTATGCGTGTGTGCTTTCTGAGAGGAGAGGGTCTGTGGAAAGGAAATGGTCTTCTGTTGAGTCGGAATGTAGGGCGAGCTGGGCCGACTGGTTCGACTGTGTGTGTTTTGTATTTGACCGCCGTTTGACCTTCCCCGAGTGCCCCCTCACCTCCCCTTCACCCCATACTCCCATCCTTCACCTCCGCTCCCCTCCAGTCTATTCCTCCTTCCCCAGCAGACTGATGGGCAGTGGGCCTCTGACATTCTTCTGCTGAACACATACACTCATAGAGAACCTCTGACCCCTCCTTAACCCAGCCGTGACCTCGCTTGGAATGTTACAGGAGTTTTGACACACATAGCCGTAAACAAACACAAGGTTCTTTGTGTCCTCATAGTGTCTTGCTGAATAAAAGGGCGAGATTAAGTTGTTGGCTGAGTTTCAAGACTTTCAACAATCAAAAATACTTGAAGAATGGACTTGTGAAAGCTTGTCAAATTACTGTTTTCTTTTGCTCTGCAAGTTTGATGACTCCTGACACAGATTTGTATGGAATAAAATGGTAATTGTGACTATTCCTCTCAGATGTACTATATATTCTGCACCTGCAACTATATTTCTCATAATTGCAATTTAATATCTCAATTTCAACTTTCTCTTTTTTGTGACTTTCAATGTTACAATTGGATTTATAACTACTTTGCAGAATTGCTCTTTTTTTCCCTCTCTATTGTTACTATTTTTTGTAAGTGTGACTATATCTTACGATGTACTGTAGTCTCACCGTTAGGACTTTATATCTCACTGCTGCAACTATATTTCTCATAACTATGACTTGATATCTCAACATTTCATCTTATGTTTGTGATTTTGTGAAATTTGACTTTATATCTCACACTTGCAATTTTATTTCTCATGGTTGACCTTGTAATTGTGATTTCATTTTACATTTATGACTTTCGCAGAATTGCTCTTATTTCTCACAATTGTTACTATTTCTCATATTTGAGACTACTGTAGATCTTACAGTTATGACTTTAACACAATTGCAACTTCATATCTAAATTTTGATTTTTGCAATTTCTCATAATTGTGAGTTTACATTTACTTTATATCTCACATCTGCAAATTTATTTCTTCTTTTTGCGACTATTTCTTGTGATTGTGACTCCGTGTTATAATTACTACTATTTTGCAGAATACCTATCTCACAATTGTTACTATATATATTTGCACATATATTAGGGGTGTAACGGTAGATGTATTCGTCTTGAATTTTCGGCACGTGCATGTCTTACGGTACGGTATGTGTACATAACGAATACAGCATTGTAGCCTAACCATCATTAATCACCAATAATCGCAATAAGCTCAATGTGTTTTGTTACTTTCAATAAGAAACAAATTGTCATCTTTTAAATTCTGTCCATATTATAACGAAATTCAAACAATAAATGGCATTTTGATGCTTTTTGATTTGTCGCAACAGATCACTGTATAGGCACCTCAGATCAAGTGGCAGCGCCGAGCGCGAATGAACGCAATCATCTCTTCCGCTTTCATACTAGTTACAGAATAAACATGAATGATCATCTGAAGGTATGTTGAAAGATACAGTACAACTTACTGAAACGTATCATATCTCATGTAATCGCTCAGTGTTTCAACAGCAAAAAGACATCAGTAAAACAGCTTGTAAACAATGTCACATAGCATCACATCTACCCCAGGCAAGTCATTCAGTGTCAACAACTTGTTAATTCGCTAGTGAAATTAACTCTTCTGTTAAATATATGCACTATATTAGCCTATTCATAATATTTTACTTAACCTGTTAGTCATGTCTTGATTATTTAATGTATGTTGATGACAGCCACTGTGTAAATGATTATATTTCAATGAATTGGAGTAAAAATATGATTTTATAATTAGATATAGAAGTTAATGCAAAAACTGCCTTGTGTGCAGTTTACATGTTTGCATACAATTTGTTCAGTAAACCAGTGTTTAATAAAAAAAAAAGTAATTTTATTTTCAGTTTCCTGCTATATTGAACCTGTACCAAAACGTATATCTGTGTGTGTGTGTGTGTGTGTGTGTATATATAATATATATGTATGTATTTATGTATGTGTATGTGAAGTAAAAAGTGAAAGTGACAGGTGAAGGCCAAGTAACAATGCTCAGAATTTGTCTTCTGCATTTAATGCATTCAATGCAAGTTAGTGCACACACATTAGGAGTAATGAGTAGTGCACAGCAAACCATGGACACACACACCCAGAGCAGTGGGCAGCTATTTTGCTGTGACACCTGGGGAGCGATTGGGGGTTAGGTGCCTTGCTCAACTAACATAAAAATTTGTACATAAAAATAGATTTTTATATTGCAATACATAATTTCACATTTCTCCAAATTAAAGGGTTAGTTCACCCAAAAATGAAAACAATGTCATTTATTACTCACCCTCATGCCGTTCCACACCCGTAAGACCTTCGTTAATCTTCGGAACGCAAATTAAGATATTTTTGTTGAAATCCGATGGGCCTGCATAGCCAGCAATGACATTTCCTCTCTCAAGATCCATTAATGTACTAAAAACACATCTAAATCAGTTCATGTGAGTACAGTGGTTCAATATTAATATTATAAAGTGACAAGAATATTTTTGGTGCGCCAAAAAAAAACAACTTATATTGTGATAGCCGATTTCAAAACACTTCTTCAGTAAGCTTTGGAGCGTTATGAATCAGCGTGTCGAATCAGCGTTCCGGAGCGCCAAAGTCACGTGATTTCAGCAGTGTTTTGAAATCGGCCATCACTATACAAGTCGTTATTTTGTTTTTTGGGAAAACACATCCCCCCTGGTTTGAAAGTATTTGAATTACTGACTGGCTTATCATAAGATAGGCCTACATGCGGACCATCCTTGGTCCGCCACTCTGTCGTGCGCTTTGCGGTTTTGGTGAGCGAACCCAAATCGCGTGGTCACATACTGTAATGCTACCCAAAGGATGCTAGGAAAAAAAATGGATGCTGGGTTAATTGCATTAAATATTTGTAAGAAAATCTTAGTAGCAGAAATTAGTGTTATTTTTGACAACCCTAATATATACTTTATCTCACAATTAGGTGGAAACAGGCTAGTTGGATGTGCTAGCATAAAACATTTTACAGTAAAACTACCCTCAATATTTAACTCAAAAATTTGTGTTATTTAACAGAAATTTTGAATCTTTAACAATCTTTTGTGCATGTTACCGAACATCAGCCGGCCTGCCTTTCAGCATCTCGTATGTTGATTGGAGGATGAAAAATAGCTCATCCAATCAGAGTTTCTGACCCTGTCGAAGTTGCAGATGTTCAAGAGTGGTTTGAGGCTGAATACATCCTGTGTTCTCTGAGGAGCAGCCTGAAGCAATTGTAGCTGAAGGTTAATGTGAGCGCTTGATGGCTTGAAGGGGACTGGTGGCAGCGGTTGCGAGATGCGCAGAGGGAGCTTTCAGTCCGCTGTTTGTGCTGGACGTATTGATGGAGTGTGGGTAAAAGGAGGAATTTAACTGAGGTTGCGTTGCGGTCGTGGACACCACAGTGCACACATGGACAGAATGAGAAGAATATCCATGACACACACACAATGTGCTCTGGCTAACACTTACCATATACATGAGAGCCTGAGCATGATCTAAACAAGCACAGCGACACACACAGAGATGAAGAGCTTTGCTAACACACACACACAGGCCACCTGCAAATGAAAATAAATGAAAAATAAAGTGGTGTGAGGGCTTCCTAATCTGAATGACTGCTTTTAGCGAGGATGGAGGAGGAACGGATACAGGCGTCTGTGGTAGGGGGTTACTGGTCCACCGCTAGTGTTTATACAACGCAGATGTGTCAGGGGAAACACCGGAACATCGGCCATAACTCAGCCGTACTGTCTCGCTCTCTCTTTCGAGCTGTATTAGGCTACTGGGTGAACAGCATTATGGGAGACTAAACATGCCCTCGAGTTATTTTAAACTTTTAGTAATTACTAAAAAGTGAGTTAGTAGGTCAGTCTGGGCACGTTCAGAGATACATTTCTGCTTATAAGTTTGCATTCCCCTTGCAAGATCTGTCAGATGTTTATCATTTTTACAACATAAGAGCATCATTAAAATAGCATTTTGTTTTACTACTT
>RJVU01049090.1:3172-22511 GCA_003731715.1 Anabarilius grahami | reverse complement strand
GTCGCACTGGAGGTGTTCGGGGATCTATCACACAGTCATAAAGATGTCCGGGAGATCTGTACGTGTCCGCCAGATTGGCGCCAAGCTTTGATTTGTAATTCAAAGTTCAGTGGGTTAAAGCGCAACCACAGTTTATGGTGCGCCCGCTAAATTCTGATCGATTGCAGACGCTACACAGTATTTATATAATTTTTTACCTCTAATACACTACTATGTCCAACTGCGTTCAGCACTCGCTTAGTGAGGTCTGATCGCGCTCTGACAACGGCAGTGATGTCTCGTACTCATTAAAGTATAAGCGCGAGATATCACTGCCATGGTCCCATCTTTGATGAATAAGCATTTTGTAAATCCCATTTACACCTCATGAAGAAGCTTTGAGAAGCAATCATGAAAATGTTACTCTGCTGTTGTATCACTGTGGTAATTTTAACCACTGACTCTTCACATCCTCATCCTTTGGAAGTGTTTACAAAGAGAATTTGCATTTGCAGAGCAGAAAACAGCATCTTCTTGACATGTATACAGCACAAACCAGCTACAGCGTTTGAGGGCGGGTCAAAGTAGACGTTTTTAACGTTCAGCAAATGAAGACCATAGGCGGGCATTAGGCAAATGTGTTGCCCAGTGTGATGTGTAGCGGTCACAGAAGTGGGATTTGAATTCCTAACGATTCGTTTAAGGGGTTTCAGAGTCGATAGAGACAATAACTTTATGTATCGTGCACTTTCAGCTTCACAACTTTGCAGATCATTTACATTTACAGAAAGCTACATTACACATTGCATGAAAGGTAATATTCGAAAAAGCATAATAGGGGCGCTTTGAGAAATGTCATTGTTTTGAATGGAAATTATGGTATAATTTACATTTGATTCACGTAACTCAACTGAATGTGATGACACAACAAACGTTTTGCGTTTTCAACATGTCAGATGTCAGTAAGAGTAAATGTGTGCATAATTAAAAAAAAATATTTGCAAATAGTTTAAATTGATTACTTCACAACTGCAGTAGAACTTATGTTACCGTTTGTACTTATATTTATCCCCTTTTTTAATACTTAATAATTATTTAATTATTTTAAAACAACCCACCGCGCACTCATGCCCCGTCTGCAGGTGCCGGTCCGCCTATGCATAAAATCACAATAAATGACCGTTGAATTTTGTTGCCAAATGTGAAATCTGCTCTCAATGAATTGCCAGAACAAGAGACAAAGCAAAATTTGCAGGAATTTTCCCCCATAATGTCTGCATTTTTCAACCTGAGAAGTGACTCGAAAAATTTGTTTAGGGTGGGGGGATGATTGGACAGTATGATGATGGAAATCATGACATGGCCTGAAACAATTACTAAACATACTACAAAATGCTGTTTCAAATAAAAATTGTTGTAATGAATGGATTGCTTTCAAAAGCTAATAGTGCCATCTAGTGGCTGTGTGCGGGACACCCTTAGCATCTTAGCCAAGGTCCAAAATTACCACCACACGCCAAATGGCAATTATATGTAACAGAGTTACTCAACAGTTGGATGACAATTTTTTTTTATTTTTATAAATTTTGGTTGCTATGTATTTCTATAAATATACATTCTGAAATGTTTCAGAGTGAAATGAGGCATTGTATTAATTTAATTTAATTTTTCATTTTTAAATTCACTGCATTTTAACTATTTGTAAATAATATTTTATTTTAAAATATGCACACATTTCCTCTTAAAAGGACATGGTTAATAATCACGTTCAATTAAAAATTAAATCAATCAAACGTAACCTATATTTTCAATTCAAAACATTGAAATTTGGAAAAAGTAGTCACTGGAAATTACTGGAGGTAATTTAAGCTTTTTAAACAGTTAAAAACAAATAACACCTACTTAATGGCTGAAATTTACATTACATTTACATTTACGCATTTGGCAGACGCTTTTATCCAAAGCGACTTACATTGCATTATACTATACATTTGTATCTGAGTATATGCAATCCCTGGGATCGAACCCATGACCTTGGCATTGCTAGTGCCATGCTCTAACCACTGAGCTACAGGAAAGCTATAGATATAAATGTTTATATATAAACATATATATTATGTATAAATCTATAATGCACATAAGTATAAATATGTCTGTTGACTTAACTACATTTATAAAAGTAAATTAATACTTTTACTCTAGTACATTTCCACAGACATGTTTGTTAATTTTATGACTGAATCTTCAGAAAATACCTGTAAATGCAAACTGTGCAGGTCAGTGTGTGATAGTGACTGATCTGATTGTCAAACTAATCTCATGTTTGCTGTTGCTGTGTGTGTTTGTAGGCTGTCTGGCTGCATGGTGACAGAGGAAGGCTGTGGCTATGTGTCTTCAGCTCTGAGTTCAAACCCCTCACACCTGAGAGAGCTGGATCTGAGCTACAATCACCCAGGAGATTCAGGAGTCAAGTTGCTCTCTGATAAACTCAACCATTCAGACTACAGACTGGACAAACTTAAGTATGTCGAGCTGGTAGAGTTTTGTAACAAGCTAAGCTTTAGTTATACTATAGAGATATTAAATGTGATTGGTTGACGAACGTAAGGTATGCAATTATTTTACTGTAAACGCACAGCTAAAGTTGTTCTAAGCAGGTCTTGACCGCTTTTACAGTTCAATATCACTTAACAAAAATATTGTAATATTATATATGTGTAATATGTAATATAGTTATATCAAAGGTCCTTACAGTGTACAACAAAACCACCAAAACCCACAAAAAGAAACTGACCAAGCAAATAATCTAACAAACAACAGGATAAAAATTACAAACTGTTTCCATGATTTTACCACAAAATTATGTTGTATTTTCTATGAAAAGCACACACTTTCTCCAAGAGCTGTCTCAGCGGTTGTAGAGCGATCACTCTTTCTAATTCACCTCTATTGAGAGTAAATTTCTGAGCAAATAACAGCAATTTTAATTGCTATCAGGAGAACACTCCGAAAACAGCAATTTTAATTGCTGTTTTGCTTGCAGCTCGTTGTGGGATCTCTCTGCAGGTGTGATGGCGCATTCCAGCGGTGTTTGCATCCAGCTTGCTTTGCCCACAGGGCAGCATTCACCCCTGAGCGCTAAGAGTATTTCCCTAAAAGAGCAAGCACAGAAGCGAGTGTCTTTTTAAAGACGCCACTCTGTCCATGCATTCCTGGATGTGGTCGTGCAGCTGCCTGCTGACAGAGCATTGCCACGGCAACCCAGCGCGTCGTTGGGCACTCAGGATGAGGATCAGATGTCGATAGCTGCATCGGTGAGATGGTTATCATTCTCTGGAGAGGAAGATGAAGCTGAGCTTCCCGCTTCGGCGGTGTTTGCTCATGCTGAATTGGATTCAGAGTTGATAGCCATGCTTTCCCAGGCCGCCGCGTGCTCAGACTCATTCTGAGTGATTGCGGCTGGTGGATTGGTTCTGGGCTTGGAGCGTGATGCGAAAGTTCAGAAGCAGACATTCTGACCATGGTCCAGTCTGCTTGTCGTCAAGAACATCCCCCTGCGAGCAGTGCGCCGCCATGGCAGGAAGGTGATGGAGCCTGTCCCCAGGTCACTGCTAAACCTAAATGGTTGGTGAGGTAGCCCTGGGACGGGTGACCTGGAGTTGCAGGGAACAGCTCTTTCTCAGGAGTTGGTGTACGCACCATTCCTTCCCCCGGAGGAGGGCCGGGTGGAGAATCTTATTACTGTTCTGCCATTGGCCCAATGGCCAGTGGTCCCAGATTCTCAAGAAAGAGTGGTTTTTTGACTCTCCGGTCATACAGGATGTAGTGATTTTTACTTTGTCCATCCAAGGACACAAAGTAAAGTAGGGATTGGTACTCACGTCACCGTTGACGTTGTGATTTTAGGATCACGCGTCACTTAGGGTATGGTTATGAGTACATCAGATGACCACTCCCCCCCTTTCCCTTGTTCAGGGCACCACTCAAGGTCTTTTACCTTGGTAGTATGAGAACACTCTCAACAGGGGCTTTTCATTCATTTAGAATTAATGTAAAGTGGTGAGCTGATTTATCTGAAAGATTGGTGATATTGCTAACTTGTAGAGCCTCTTCTGTATTATCTGCACAAGGAAGACACAAGTGTAATAAAATAAATGTTATTAACAAAAAGATAAACAAGAATAACTAACACAACTACTAAATGAATACCATGAATGATAAAGGAATAAAGTGCATAAAATACATAGAATACAAGTGATTAAGTTGGGTGTGGCTATGGAAGAGTTACGTTATCTTATGGAAAGATGAACTGTTTCTCTCAAAATAATAAGGTGGAGGACCTTATTATGCACCAAACAAATAAACGAGAGATTATTTGTTATTAACTAACATCAGCTATATTACATCTAATGGAAATTAAAAAATGATATACTGATAATATACAACAATGCCAAGGTCTCTGGAAAGAGGTTTGGTTAAGTGATATGTACGTTCCACTTGGTTGAGTCTGATGACGGTGACGTTCTCCACTGGTTGTGCTGGGTGATGATGCAGTGGGGAGAGGAGCCAGAATCTGTTTCAACAGTCTTGAACACAAAGCTCTGTCAGACGCTGATCTCCTGGAGAACCAAAGGGTCCTAAAATCTGGAACACGCAGATGAGGCCCTGGCGTAGGTGCAGAAGGTCCTAAACAATCTGGAACACGCAGACAAAGGTACCTTGGAGTGAAGGTTTGCTCTCCGGAGCTTAACCTTGTTGCAAATGTTGTTACTGTCTCGCTGGATGGAAACTGAACGTAGTATTTGTTAATGTCTCTTTCCTCGCAGGCTAGAGGCTCAGAACATGGTCATCTCTGTTGCTGCCTCACAAGCTGTAGACTCAGATCATGGGATCTGTTGTTGTCTCTTCTGGATGGACCAAAGGCTCAGAACGGTATAGCTGTTAATGTCTATCCCTGTACAGGACAGACCCGTGTATCTGTTATGTCTAACCCAATGGGAGACTCAGAACAATATCTGTTAATGTCTTACTCCTTACAGATTTAAGACCCAGAACAAGGAGTGTCTGTTGAAAGGGTACCTTTATCCCTTTCCGATGAGGAGGAGATTGCAATTTGGCGCTTCTCCATTCGAGTGCTGTGATTGGCTGCTGGCATCAGAGGGGACACACACAGTGTGGCCCACCCTTCTCTCCCCTGTGGAACTCATTTGCATAAAGCACAAAGTTGGAAGTCTTTACAGTGTCTTTAAAGTTTACCAATGCATTTCTCACTTTCCAAACCACCACCAGAATACCTTTGGCAATATTCTAAACAAATAGAGACTAAACATGATGGAAAAAGATTGAACTGTCATTCAATTGTACATTATCAGCTGAATTTGTATCAGATGTTGCACTACAAATAGCTGTCACTGAGAATACTTATTTCTGTGAATAAGTATGAAATGGATGTGTAGTTTGCATCAATTCTAAGGTATTCAAACATAGTTTTGAATGGATTTGGATGGATCTTTGTGATCTCTCTTTGTTTCACCCATTGCTGCTAAGGTCCCGAGGAATTTTTATGGCAGTCAGTGGCCAACCTTAGGAATGAGTCTCTAGATGGGTGAAGGGCAGAAACTGCCTGTGGACCAATGAGAAGTCCAGTCCTTGTCAGGCTTGGTACAAGAGGTCTTCTTGCCCTCTAAGATGTGTTTGGATGTTGTCCTTATATCTTTATCAGATGGCGTTGGACAGTTTGTATGTGTTAGTCCATCAAGATCCAATCAAAATGTAGCAAACCTTTGTCCGCTGTTACAGACAGAGAGGGGCCGGGCCATAAACTGGGCCCATGGAATGTGCTGTTCACTACAAGGATGTGCGTGGGCAGTGAGCGACGCTCTGCTTCCTCCTTCCCAGCCCCTGTTCTTTCGCCACAGGCAGGGAGTGTGCGTTAGAGGATGCGCTGCTTCCTCATGCCTCCCTAGCCAGTCCCTCACAGGACCCACAGAGTAGGTTAGTGCACCACTCTCACTGCCTCTACTTTGGGATGCTGTGCTTCCAGGGTTAGGCCCAAGCACCCTCGCTGCCCCCACGGGTACGTCTGTTGTCCCTTTGGTGCCACTTGTACAGGCCTTGGGAGCCTCGCTAGAGATTCCTAGCCCGTCCCGCTGGCCCATTCAGGCAGTCAGACTCAGCTTTGCGATTCAGTTCGCCAGGCGGTCCCCCAGGTTCAACGGTGTCCTGTTTGCCTCATGGCAGACAAGGACGCCCCTGTCCTGTGAGTGGAGATTGCATTCCTGCTGGCGAAGGACGAAATAGAGCCTGTCCCTCCAGCCGAGATGGAGGATTTTACAGCAAGCATCCTTCATTGTACCCGCTGGGTTAGGGCCAATTTGGGATCTCCGTGTCTTGAATTGGGCCCTTTATAAGCTCACGTTCAAGTTGCTCACGCAGGAATGCATCCTCATATGTGTTCATCCCATGATAGGTTTGCAGCGATTGATCTGAAGGACACGTACTCTGGTTTCACCTTGACACCATTTTTTTGCTCTGCTTCGAGGGTCAAGCATACCAGTACAATCTCCTCCCCATTTAGGCTTCCCCTGTCTCCCTGCATCTTACCAAAGCCGGGGAGGCTGCCCTTACCCCGCTCAGGGAGGTGGGCATTCGCATCTTGAACTATCTTGATGACAGACCCTTTCTGGCTGACTCTCGAGATCAGTTATGCGAACACAGGTACCTAGTGCTCAAGCACCTCAGCCATCTAGGGTTTTGGGTCAACTGGGAAAACAGCTAGATCTTCTCTGCGCAAAGCACCTCTTTTCTCAGTGTGGAGATGGACTCGGTTAGTACGACGGCGCATCTCACCAACAAGCAAGGAGTAAGGAGTACTCCAAGGAGCAAGTACTTTGGTTTTGACCGCTGCTGCACGGCAAGCATGTACTGGTCCGGACGGACAACACATCGACCATAGCATACGCCAACCAGCAAGGTGGTCTACGCTCCCATCGCATGTCGCACCTCGCCCGCCGCCTCCTCCTTTGGAGTCAGCGCCAACTCAGGTCACTGTGCGGCATTTATTTTCGGGTCGAGCTCAATCATGCGGCCGACGTGCTCTCACAACAGCTCGTGTTCCCGGGGGAATGGAGACTCCACCCCCAGCTGGTCCAGCTGATTTGGAGCAGATTCATTGCCTCCCAGGAATCCGCTCACTGCCAGTGGTTTTATTCCCTGACCGAGGGAACCCTCGGCACGGATGCACTGGCACACAGTAGTTTTTTGATTGAATCACTTCCGTTGTAAAAATCGTTAATTATTACCATACGGGACACTTAAATTACACCTTTTTAAATTAAAACAGAAGACTTTTAATGCGTTCCTGCCATTAATTTACGTGTTTAGTCTATAGGTATGTGCGTTTGAATGTGTATGTGTGCAGACACTTAGTCTTTTTTACAAAGTGAGATCGCCAAATTACCTGTCTGGCCTGCACAACACAGAATAACTAGTCGTTTCCTCGGATCCATGCGAACCGGAATCATCCCGACAACGTTTTATATATACATAGGGAAGGGAATGGAGGCCGTTTAGTTGACACTTGTTCACTCAATTGGGATGTTCTCTTTTATTCTGGACGGCAAGGGCAGTGACTGTAACATCGAGTGTATTTTGCAGTATTAAACACGTATTTATATCGAATTCATCACGCTCTGAAAATTATTCAAAAAGAACACAAAGAATGGCCTTCTCAGCTGCCATAGTTGCAACTCCTGCGTCATCAGAACAGGGTGTTCAACGCACCACCGTTTCCGTTTAAAAAATGTTTTGCAACGTTTTGTCGGGGCTGAACGCAGCCCTGTTATAAATGAAAACTCTGCCTATGCTTGCGCCTGTAAATCTTTTTTTTTTTTGTATTGTTCTTGTTGCTTTAGTGCAACAGATGAATAACAGTTTATTTGCTTTTAGATATTTTATTTTTAGATATTTCTATTTTGTGGGAGTCCCGCAAATCATCTTATTCTCCCTCAACCCACACAGACACGAGTGTCTTACCCCCGCACCCGCGTTTTGCCATCAAATCTTGTCCCACGCCACACTATGTTGCGTTGGGTCCCGTGGGAGTGCAGGTCTCTAGTACAGAGTCTTAAAGTACACATGAAATCAAAATTAACCTTATTTACTTTGTTAGTGCATATTACTAGTCTTGTGGTAAACAATTAATCCGTGCAAGTTAAAATACAGAAAAAAATTGTTTGTTGTGGTAATCTTTAATCAAAATCTGAAAAGTTACTTCCGGTCTGGAATGGCGTTCCTTCTCTGATAACGTCAGTTTGACGGCTTGGGTTGAAAATGCATAAACCAATCCTCTGCAACCGTTCACCTGCTATGAGAGAGATATGGAGAGGAGGAGCGCTAATGTAAAACTCTGCCCTCTATTCAATATTCCGTTTCACTTGGAAATACGTCACAACACTGGAGAAAAGTCGTTTGCAACTTCCGGTTCACGCAGACTTAAAAGGGGACCTTTTACAAGATGTAATTTAAGTCACAGGTGTTCCCAGAATGTGTCTGTGAAGTTTCAGCTCAAAAAACCCCACAGATCATTTATTATAGCTTGTTATGATAAATACCCATTTTTGAGTGCAAGCAAAAACATGCTGTTTTCATACATGAGTCTTTAAATGCAAATGAGCTGCTGCTCCCCACCCCCATCCAGAATATCACTCTGCCTTCACAGCTTTTGCCTGCCTTGGGTACTCTGCCAAATACTAACAAGACATCTGCTTGGTTTTGATTATCATCTATATCGCAATCACGCTCACATTGGAGTTCCGAAAGCTGGCTGTCAGACGGTGCATTGTGTGAATATTAAACTAACTTCTCTCTCACGTCTTATTGTGCTTGAACTGTCAATTACACAAGGATATGTCAAAAACACAAAATTCACATAAACACCATCGGTTTTGTCTGTGAACATAAACAGCAGGGAAAGAAATCACATGTGTTTATTAAGTCTGTGTATTAAAGTGAAAGCAGCATAATATACAGTACCTACTGCTATGTATGCTGTTAATATGAATCAAACAACAAAATAAAAACAGAAAAGCACTCACTGCTCTTTACTGAATAACTTCAGTAGCTTTAATAAGAATACATTTCTTACTTGAATGCTGCGGTTAAAGGTTCTGGTGAGGAGATAAACAGGGCGGACTGTGTACAGCTCACTCAGGGGAGGAGCTAAGCTAATAGGGAAGATTCCATTGCCAGTCATGGGCAGGGTCTGTTCCAATGTGACGTCACATTGCAGCACATTCCTGAACGGCTTATTCTGAGCCAATGTTTAAAATTTATGGGGAAAATAACAAATGGAGTGGATGGATTTTTACCACAATAGGATGGTTGAGTACACTCAATGCGGACATGTAATTATGTTCTAAAACAACATAAAAGTGAATTTTGCCTAATAGGTCCCCTTTAATGAAGTAAAAAAAAAGCCTGAGCCAGTTGGTGGAATTTTACTCTATTTATGAATTTTCAAGTATTACAAAATTTTTCTCAAAAATAGTTTAGATAACATTTTAACATGTGACTAGATATTAGGAAAAGGGATCTGAATAAAAAAATAGGAAACTAAGAAACTACCAATTTAAAAGATACAATCAACTATGCCCAAGTAGTAAAGCACAATTACTTATCCCTAAAGAAAGATACACAAATGACCCTCAGCACCCCTCTCAATATCCATGTAAACTTGGGCAGGACCAGAACATATGTGCCAAGGTTGTAAGACCCTGGCAACAGCGGTCACAGATTAGGTATTTAGAGAGCCTGACCGTAGTCCAATAAGTATGATGGAGTATTTTGCATTGGATCCAATCATGATTGGCACCATTTTGATGAATTTTGATAGAAAATTCAGAAATTACATCAGAAATCTCAAAAGCTTACTTGTGTCTGTGTAAAAATGTAACTGTGTGTGTTTTCTAGTGTGGATCATGGAGGAGAGATCAGGATGAGAGCAGGACTACGCAAATGTAAGTCTTCACACACTCACACACTCATACTTGTATATGTGGTGTACAGGGACTATTAAAAGAGGTAATGGTTTTCATACTGTACAAACTGTATATTCTATCCTCCTACACTACACTATCCCTAAACCTACCCATCACAGAAAACTGTCTGCATTTTTTTGAATAATAAAATAAAAACACTATTTAGTTTTTTTTTTTAAGCCATTTGGTTTACGAGGGCACAGAAAGTCTCCTCATAAAATGTTTACGTTGTAATACCCATGTCATTATACACATTTGTGTCCTCATAAACCATGTATACAAGAACACACACTCCAAAACACTCACTCACACCATCTCTCTCTCCCTCCCTCCATTACTGAACATTAAACACTAACAGGTCTTTCCCTTAAAAACACATAAAATAGCACTTAATTTTAACATGTACTCTCCGGCATATTACAGAAAGATCATAACTTTATAATCCTATCTTATCTGTTTGGTAACCACAGCAATGGCAGTTAGAACCTCATTTAGAGTAGGTACTCCACCAAAATGCCCATTACCACCATTTGTGCTGCAGCTGCGAGACTGCGGCGTTAAATATAACCCAGTCACATGTGACACTAGTTCCTGAAATCACCACCAGGTGGCACAAAGGGATGGTTAGCAGTATTTTAATTTATTATACGAGTTGTGCATTGTGCCATAAAATAAATACGACAGAAAAGGTGAATTTTTAGGTGGAACATGCAGTGATAGCCTAGTTTTCTAACACATGGATTTATTTACTTTGTCAATATTGTGACCAAATTAGTGTCCAAATTATTTAAAAATAAAACCTTTGAAACTGCATTTAATAATTCACTGATGTATTTCAACAGGTCAGGCATGCATTTAAACATCTATTCCCGTTCAAAACAGAGCCTTGCGCATAACATGTAGAAAAATACATGTCCATGAATTAAGAAATTGTTGATCACTTTATTTCATATCGTTCATTTGTAAATAAAGAAATTGTTGTTCACTTTTTATTCAGTCGTTCTTTGTAGCTGTCACCATTATGTTAATTTAGTTTGCTTAATGGACTTTTAGTTTGTTTTCATTCCTTACATGTGTTTCTTTGTCTTTGTTTACCACCACTCGCTAGTTACATCATATTTTAAAGCTGCTGTCTGTAAGATTTGCCTCTTAGTCGCTATCTCTGTTTGAAACCTGCAGTTGCAGTTATACGTGGAATTGTTATCTTTTATCGTTGTGCATTGGCACAGTTAGTCTGCGCGGATGAATCTAATGTTTGCTGTCAGTCACCATACCGGTGTGGATACTGTACTTCGGAATCACAAACTGTGGTCTTGAAATATGACCAAAGTAGGAATTTTCACTGAAAAATGTCATCTGAACAAGTAACATGTCTGCCACTTTTTTTTATAATGCAAAGAGATTTGTGTGACATTAATTTATGTTACAACCAAGCGGCAACCTCCCACGGTCTCTCTTAAAGCCAACACAGAAGAGAGGCTCCAAAAGGGAGTAAAATCTGTATCTTTACCATGTTAAAATGCCCAACTTTACAGCAGAAACAAAAAAAATATGTTTCCAGCCTGGTACAAAAAGTGGTTTTGGTCTATACAGCATATTTTGCCCTTCATGACAACTGTGAGGGGTTGTTTTTTTTTTCGATAACTATTCCTTTTAAATAATATTAAGCCTTAAATTCCTGCATAATTAAGGGAATGCCACTTGAGTGACAGGTGGATTGCCGCTGCTGTCACTACTGCTGTCAGCTAGTCATCACGTCACCTCAGCTAATTCCAGCCGCTGAACTTGGCATTTCTGCCGTGTTTGTGCTTTTTTGGGGATTATTTTGTACAATTATCAAATAATATGGCTTGCTGTGAGGTTAATGGTCGAGACAGATGTATGTCTTTGTACATGTGTACTCATGCGGAAGATCAGGGCCGGCCCAAGCTTTTATGGGGCCCTAAGCAAAATTCTATTTGGGGGCCCCTTGGTTAAAATAAGTTAAGATAAGCAGTATCTTCTTATATAAAAAAAATTAATATAAATGTACAAAACTGACAATATTTAATTAAATACTTAAATAATGACATAAAATGGACAGTTCAGATGGACCTGTAAGAAGAACCAAATGTATTAAATGTATTAAAATGCAAGAAATGTATTAATATTAAAGGAATAGTTCATCCAAAAATGAAAATTGTCACAACATATGGCACTCAGCCTAACACAGGTTAGCAGCGGACAAAAATGCTAGGTCTAGTGTAAGTCTTTAGGGAAGCACGACCTGATCGTCAGGTTCCTGAGAGGGGCGAGGCCAGCAGTAGGGAAATGCTGTCTCCAAGCAGAGGATGGCTCACTGGATAGTGGATGCCATCGCATTGGCGTATCAGACCCAAGGCGTGCCTTGCCCGCTCAGGTTGATAGCTCACTCCACCAGGGGTGGACAGATATATGTAGAGCTGCGGGCTAGGTGACACCTAACGAGTTTAATAGCCTTTGTGTAGAACTGGTAGCCTCCAGCGTACTTGCCCCTAGTGGCCAGTAAATGCCTGGAGCCCCCGTTCCAGTGTCAGCTTTCTGCGCCATTCCCCTCCCCTCCCTTCAGACCGGATAAGTGCATTCATTGCTCCAGTAAGTTCCCCAGTTAGTGAACCCTGTACAAGGCCGCAAGGGATGATGGAGCAATCAGGTCGTGCTTCCCTAAAGACTTCCCTAAGACCTTCAACTGCATTGTGATGCGTGGCAATAGTGGCAACATGCACTTTGAGGATGGAGGGAGACAGCATTTGCTTCAACCCATCTTGCAGGAATGAAAGCACCGTCCTGACCAAGCAAGTTTGGGGGTTCTCCCAGTGAGAAGAACACCATTCGATGAACAGGTTCCACTTCAACGCATAGAGGTGACTCATAGAGGGAGCTCTAGCAGAAGTGATGGTGTTTACCACCGACTGGGATAGGCCACCTAGAACCTCCTCGTCCCATCCAAGGACCAGACATGGAGTTTCCAGAGGTCCGGACATGGATGGCAGAGGGTGCCCCATCTCTGAGAGAGCAGAGAGAATGGCCAGGGAGGGGCTGTTGCGGGGACCATGAGTTCTAGGAACCAGGTCCGGTTGGGCCAGTATGGTGCAACTAACCTGCTCCTCGTTCTCCCTGACTTTGTACAAGGAATGTGCAAGTGGGCTCGCTTGGAGAAGCACATACTTGCATAGGCCCCAGGGGCCAGCTGTGTGGTTGATGTACGCAAGCTGATGGTTGATGTATGCAACGGTCAATGTGCTGTCCGTATGGACCAGTACGTGCTTGCCTCGTAGCAGCAATTTGAAGCAGCTCAGCGCAAGACGTACTGCAAACAACTTGAGGCAGTTGATGTGCCAGTGCAGTTGGGGCCCCATCCACAGACCCAAAACTGCATGGCCGTTGTACGTGGCTCCCTAGCTGCTGGCAGAGGCATCCGTGGAGACCACAGGGACACTTGTTCCAGGGGGACACCTGCCTGCAGGAACGAAGGGTCTGACCATGGGGTGAGGGTACGATGGCAACTTGGTGTGATGGCCACATGGAACATGCCCCATTGCCACGCCCACCTCGGGACTCGGTCATGAAGCCAGTGCTAAAGTGGCCTAATATGAAGCAATCCCAGTGTCAGAACTGCGGCTGCGGATGCCATATGCCCCAGGAGCCTCTGCAACAATTTCACTGGAGCCGCTGTTCTGCTCTTGAGAGTACTCAGGGTGCAACCCTTCTAACTGTAAAACAGCAACTCTTTGAAGGTGCACTGAAAATACTGTAAAAAAACAGCAGTTGAGAGCTTGTGAGCTCACTGGCCACCGCTGTAGCGTGCCGTACACACACCCACCAAAAGGCCTTTCCTCTGAAAACATGCTTTTTAGCACACACACACTTAGGAGATCTATTGCAGCAGGAATGAACAGTCTGCTCAGCTCTGGAGCATGTGATTGCATCCTTTTCTGTATTTATACCTGCGCTGCGGGGCAGAACGTGAGATGCAAATCTTGCACACCAATGTGCATTGGCTCGTTTAGTAGAGACTCGAAGGTGATCTCATGTGATATCCCAATTCGTCGGTTCACTTCTGATGTACGTCGAACGTGACCAACTGAAAGGGAGCTGCTGCACTATTTTGTACTATTTTATACTAAAATGTATACTTTGGACATGTTTTAAAAATGTATTTACTTACCACTTGTAGTACACTATGGGTTCAAATGTACTATAAGTACAGTGGGGATCGAAAGTTTGGGAACCCAAATCAGAATCTGTGAAAATGTGAAAATTTTTAACAAAACAAGAGAGATCATACAAAATGCATGTTATTTTTTGTTTAGTACTGTCCTAAGTAAGATATTTTACATAAAAGATGTTTACATATAGTACACAAGACAAAAAAATAGCTGAATTTATTAAAACAACCCCGTTCAAAAGTTGTCCTCAGTGTGAAAAGATGGATCTCAAAATCATCCATCACTGCTGAAAAGGGTTCAAATATGCAAAAGATGGTGGAAAACTGAAGAATCTGCAGGAGCTGGAGGATTTTTCTGAAGAACAGAGTTCAGTTTAACTGCTCAGAACAAACAAGAGACTCATGAACAACATCACAAAACACACAAACAGTCGTGGATCATCAGGTAACCACACACAGTGTTGAGAATCAAGGGTTCACATACTTTTGAACGGGGTTATTTGAATAAATTCAGCTATTTTTTTGTCTTGTGGACTTTATGTAAACATCTTTTATGTAAAATATCTTACTCAGGACAGTACTAAATAAAAAATAACATGCATTTTGTATGATCTCTCTTATTTAGTTAAAAATTTTCACATTTTCACAGATTCTGAAAGGGGTTCACATACTTTCGATCCCCACTGTAAGTAGTATCTAAATACATTTTTTAAATACAGAGATAGTACTGTATATTAAAAGCAAATTTTAGTTCATATTTCATGGTGTCTCAAAATAGCACAGTTGAGTACACTTAGATGTTCTTAAGATTATCTTAAGAAGTATTAAAGAAGAATTTTTAGTATATTAAGTACAAAATTAGTGCGCGAAAATAGAGCACTTTAAGTGCTTTATAGAAATGTACTTTTTTTTCTCCTGGGATTTCCTTTCTCAAGATCCATGAATGTACTAAAAACATATTTAAAGTCCTAGTGAACCAGAAGTTGCAAACGACTTTTCTCCAGAGGTGTGACGTATTTTCAAGTGAAACGGAATATTGAATAGAGGGCAGGGTTTTACTTTAGCGCTTTTTCTTTGTATTAACTTGCACTGATTAATTGTTCACCACAAGACTAGTAACATGCGCTAATAAAGTAAATAGGGTCAATTTTGAGTCCACGCCGACTTTAAATCAGTTCATGTGAGTACAGTGGTTCAATATTAATATTATAAAGCAACGAGAATATTTTAGGTGTGCCAAAAAAACAAACAAAATAATGACTAATATAGTGATAGTGAACTGCTTCATGAAGCTTCAGAGCGTTATGAATCTTTTGTGTCGAATCATGATTCGGATCGCGTGTCAAACTGCCAAACTACTGAAATCATGTGACTTTGGTGGTCCGAACCGCTGATTCGACACAAAAGATTCATAACGCTCCAAAGCTTCATGAAGCAGTGTTTTGAAATCGGCCATCTCTATATATATTATTTTGTATATTTTATATATTATGGAGTCAGTGAAGGGAAAATTATTAAAAAAGGAAGACATTCACAGACATCAGTGAGAGAGCAGATTTCTTTCATTCAACCAGGCTGCTATGAATAGCCCTGTCTGAGAATGGCATCACATTAATGATAAACGATGAAGATCAGTGATGTTTGATGGATGAAAGACTTTCTGAACACACAAATGATGTACTGCACTTTGATGACAAAACACTGATAAAAAAATTACAGACTTCTGTGAAAAACAATGATAGGCTTTGCCTTTTCTATCTTTTCATGGATTAAGTACATATTTATTAACATATTTAAGTGGATTTTACACAATAAAATTGAGACAAAATATTCAGTAATTGTGTGGTTTTATCTAATGTTAATTAAGCACATTTAACAAGCAGCAAAAATAATTTTTAAAGTGTACTTTAAAAGATTGTGATGTGTTTTATCTCCATCAGATTCCTTTCAGTTCACTCTGGATCTGAACACAGTGAATAAACGACTCCGTCTGTCTGAGAGGAACACACTGATTACTTACACTCTCACAGAGCTTCAGCCGTATCCTGATCATCCAGACAGATTTGATGTGTATCAGGTGTTGTGTAGAGAGAGTGTGTGTGATCGACGCTGTTACTGGGAGATTGAGTGGAGTGGAGATGTGTGTATATCAGTGTCATATAAGAGCATCAGCAGGAAGGGACGGGGTAATGATTGTTTGTTTGGACATAATGATCAGTCCTGGAGTTTGTTCTGCTCTTCCTCCAGATTCTCATTCAAATACAATAACATAGAGACTGATCTCCCTGTAGAGCCCATCAGCAGTAGAATAGGAGTGTATGTGGATCAGAGAGCAGGAACTCTGTCCTTCTACAGCATCTCCAGAAACACAATGATCCTCATCCATACAGTCCAGACCATATTCACTCAACCGCTCTATCCTGGGTTTTGGGTTTATAGATCATCAGTGACACTGTGTTGATGAATCAGAACAGACTGTAGAGAGATTCTACCACTGATCTACATAAATGACTGGATCGCTCATGATGTCATAAAAAGTGAAGCTGCCACACCGCCATATTGGTATTCCCTCACATTCTATTGAATTTAGGGCTGTACAATTATAGCCTAAAATCAAAACCTTGATTAATTGAACATTTTACCTCGATTACGATTAATGAACGATTATTTTGTTTCTGGGCGTTTTTTTGCCCTCACAGTCCACTGACAAGGTTTGTACTGTAAATATGCTTGACTATTAAAGGTGGGATATTTTTTCCTACTGAAAGAGTGACCTGACGACATAGCTCACTTTCAGCAGTTTTTATCTATGGTTCGTAACATTTATTACAGATTTCTGCTCGTTGTAAATCAGATAAAGATAAATTAGTACCAGTATATATTGCGTGTGTGAATTAGTCATACCGTCTCTCTATTAATTGTAAAGCTGTGGGTTGTAAATAGTTACTTCAAAAGTAGAAAAATATACGCTATAATAAGTTTTGAGTTTCTAAGCTACTTCAGGACAGCACTGACAACTAGTTTCTGCGTTCCTCTCGGTGCGCAATCTTCACTTTTTGTGCAGCTACTGTTTGTATGAGTGTTCGTGCCACAATGCAGCTGCGTGAGCACAGTAGTTCGATATAATGATACACATCCGTTCGTCTAATCACTTGAATGTCTAAACTGGCAAACCTTAAAAGAAATACAACTGACAAAGTTTAGCGAAGACGCAAAGCTCACCGCTCGCGCGCCATCTCTGTGTGTGTTGACTCTGCGACGTGTTCACTTCCGTGTTGCTTTCATGCAACTGACTGGACGTGGCTACACACGTGATAGTATGTTTTTAAGGGGGAAGTATTAACAGGATTAATAAAACGAAATAACCGACATGGGAAAATTACGTCCGTTTGAGGTTCTGAATTTCGGTATCGATTACTTTTCGATTAATCATCCAGCCTTAATTGAATTTATAGGAAATCATCTGATTTTAATGAGAAAAGATTACCTAACAAGTCAGCGTTTTTTATATCTGAAGTCTACCTATACATTCTTACAATGCAAACTTCCTACACATACTTCACAACTTATTCAGAGAAATGATGCTGACTGCATATGGATTTAAAGACACAAAGCTTTATTTCCAAGCATTTATACTGTCGCTCCAAGCATGGTAAAATTTTTTTTATATAATATAGTGCAATTTAGTAATAGGGGATTGTATGTATTCAATGCATATTTGAATCAATTTCAGCTAATAATCCCAGATATATGTTCATGCTTAATATTTCCTGCATAATTGCGTACATGCAGAATTCTATTTTGTGTTAGTTCAGTTCCCTGTGTCGACAGTGTGTGTGTGTGTGTGTGTTTGTGTGTGAGAGAGAGAGTCATGATAAGTGACGTGTGTATCTGCTTTTCTCAACCTCTGCTTGTACTGATGGAAATCCGTTTATATTGTAGTGTCATTGTCATCATTCATGTGATTTTTCTCTATTGTTTGTGCACAGGTAATAAAACACAATGACAAATGAACTTGAGATCAGATTTTAATTGATGATGAATATTTGAAATGTCTGAATGTTGTATGAATCATCAGCTGCATGTGAAATATAATCGATTCCTTCAGGAGAGTTTCTGACATTATCAAATATGACATTAATCATATCATTTAAGAACAATTTTACTGCAGTCACACATATTTACTTTAACTACAGTATTAATTATTATGGCATCTCCTTCAAGCACTGAAAGAAGCTTTCAAAATCTTCAAATGTTTTTATTCTGAGAAGAAGACTCAGGAGGAGCAGCACCTCCTTTCAGGGGAATCACCATTTTACCAGCTGTCGATTGACACGGTCAAGCAGTTTACGGCTTGCTAAGGAGTACAGTTCATATGCTGGTGAATTGCTGACAGTCTTTGTGGAGCAATGGAGAGCTCTGTGCAGCAGTGAGTTCTCAGTGTACAGCGTATAATCTATGGTGCACCTTGCATCCAATGCACAAAACTTTGGCAATCTTGATGAATGTAGTGCTTTCTGTTTTGCATCACCAAGTTCTAGCCAGAGTCCCCTATCACAGATGGTAAAACTTCTTGGTGAGATGGACAGGCAGAAAAAAGAAACGGCAATAAAAAAAAAAGACAACATTTTTTCTCTCAGTGATCTGGAATGCTGTGAGGTTGTTTCCATGTTATCAGAGGATGAAAGTGGGCCAGAGATGATGCTCTGTCGTGTGTATGGCCATCCGGAGCCATACTTTAAGAGCCTTGTGATTCAAGACTTGATGGAATTTATAAAGCCCAGATCAGCCAGACAAGAATGAAGAAACTGCCTGAAGAGCTGCTGGTCAGAAAGGCATTTATATTAGAGGATGATGGCAACATAATTATTCTTACAGGTTTACACTCATTTTAAATTGACATTAGAGGGAATGTTCTGGATTCTCTTGATAGAGAACTCTCACTCCAGCACAAAATCTTTATAAATGCATCTTTAATAAATGCTTTTGAACTCTAAACATAAGTTGTATTCTAACATCTAAAAAAACTGACATTTTTATTTAAATAATATCAACATTATAATATTGACCTCATGCCTCTTGATTTTGTAGTTCCAAATTAAACACAAACTTTCAAATATTCAAATTAGAAAAATAT
>RJVU01049044.1:168079-180228 GCA_003731715.1 Anabarilius grahami | reverse complement strand
AACTCTTCAGTTTTCTTCGGAAATCGGTTGATGTACTTACATAAACCTAACCCTAACCCTAGCCCTAGCACTAACCCTAATTCGAAAGATGCCCCCTACACTGCATCTAACCCTAAACCTAACCATATTTTACATAAATAGCCCTTATGGGAAGAGCCCTGGCTAATCTAGCCCTCTCTCTATTCTTTTCACACCACTTAAAGGACATTTTCGGCGAGTATCGCCTTCCTATGTGTGTGTGTTGGCCCATTTGATGTGCCTTGGGGCTTATATATGTGGAGCGGCCAGTTGAACGATAGGACCGTGCATAAACTCTTCAGTTTTCTTCGGAAATCGGTTGATGTGCTTACATAAACCTAATCCAGCCAGTGCCATCGGGCTCTGGACCATGTATATATGTTTTGAAGTGTGTTATTTGGGTGCTTGCTCATGTGTAGTGAAGTGCATACTTACCGTAAAATGTCCTGCAGTGTTGGGTTAAAATGTTAACATCCATGATTTGTGTGGAATATTTTATGAAGCACCATACAGTGCTGAATGGGGATTGGTGACAGTGTGGGGGGCCCCGCCCCCATTGCCTATAAAAGCTCTGCGGGGAACTCAATTTTCGTCATTCTGGTCTGCCTGAGGAAGTAAAATAAGCTCCGAAACGTCGCGATTGACCTGAATGACTCAGCAAAACAGCAAGAAAAAGCTAAAAGAAGCTAAAAAGTGTTAAAGCCTCCATCATTTTGAGGGGAAATGGTGTTGATGAGCTCCAGAAAAATTTAAAAGTGCTGTCTATATGTTATTTTGTTGTTCACTGCCCCATACAGGGCAAAACAATATTTATATGGCCTCCATCATTAGTGTGGGTGATGTAGAAGAGCCAAACAATTCGAAAGATGCCCCCTACACTGCATCTAACCCTAAACCTAACCATATTTTACATAAATAGCCCTTATGGGAAGAGCCCTGGCAAATCTAGCCCTCTCTCTATTCTTTTCACACCACTTAAAGGACATTTTCGGCGAGTATCGCCTTCCTATGTGTGTGTGTTGGCCCATTTGATGTGCCTTGGGGCTTATATATGTGGAGCGGCCAGTTGAATGATAGGACCGTGCATAAACTCTTCAGATTTCTTCGGAAATCTGTTGATGTGTTTACATAAATTTAATGCAATTGTAATTTTTTTATTATAAATGATTTAATTTGATTGGTAACAGCCCTTAGCAGGGGCGTAGTTTGAGGGGGGATGGAGGGAGGTACCCCCCCCCCCCCCCCNCCCCCCCCCCCCCCCCTCAATATTCAAATCCATCAGTTGCAACCCCCCAATATTTCAACATGAAAATCACAGTAGATCAAATGAAAAATATGTAGAATTCATTTATTTTGTAACAATATTTTTTTTTCAAATCAAAAATGAGTTGGTCATAATAAATTAGACAAAAAATACTCCCCCTCCACTGAACCGATTGGTAACGCCCAACCAATGCGTCGCACTTTCACCAAAACAATGCGAGAACGCGAGTGGTTATCTACTGTTTGAATAAGAGAGCACGGGTAGCACCAAAAATGAAGAGAACCGCTGCCCAGCAAACTATATTTGTCACAGACACGCCAGGCTCCAACACCCACCAATCACAGTGCACTCCATCTCCTGAGTTCTGATCATGCACACCTGCACCTCATCAGCTCACTAATCACCACCAGTATAATAGACACTCACACACACCCTCACATTGTCTGGTCTCGTTCGCATCAAGGAACTTACCTCTATGCTTACCTCAAGGACTTCTATCGCAACTTTCCTGTGTCTCCGAGTTGCCTCCTGTGTTTCCAGTCTGTGTGTGAGTGTCGTCAGTCTCCCTCATCTCAGCTCTGCTACCGCTATTCTCCAGCATCCATCCTGCAACCTACAAAGGACAGTATTACCATTCATTCACTCATCAAAACTCCTAACTGCATCTGCAAACTCACCTGTTATCACCTGTACCTCTGCTTGTGTTTAATAAACCACCTTAACTGTGATCTTCTGTCTCTGACCCGTCTATATTGTAACAATATTAAACTGCTGGTCAAAGAGGGACGTTAAAAAGAATAAAGCATGTACTGAGAAGGAAGTATGAGAATATTGTGTTATACACTCCACATATATTTTAGCTAGCTAATTCATTGCAATTTAGCCATAACTATCAGTGTGACTGTAACCAGTTACCAAAACAGCCATCTGTTTTGTTAGTTCATTTTTCAATAGTGTCTGTAATTATCTATGACAAAAGTATTCACATGGGTGTTTGTTTTCTTCCTAAATTAATCTGAATTTTGAAGAAATTGGCTGAATGAACGATTTAAGTGACTCACTCAATAAAAAAAGTGAATCACTGCCTCCTTCTAGCAGTTTCAATATTTAACAATTTAAATTAGAATTTGATGAAAGAATAAACATAAATTTCATAAAGTTATGAAGTATGAGATAGATAGATAGATAGAGAGGAAATAAATTATCCAATAATGCTACACACACACAAATTTTTTTTATTTTTGAATAAAAAAAAATAACAGGCAGCATACCAATGTTAAACCCCCCCAATGTTGAAACAAAATCTACGCCCTTGTCTTTAGGTAACTATTTGTGCAATTTGAAACAGAGATTGACAATTTTCCATTTTTTGGATGTCTAAAGTAGACCTGGCATCAGAGTTTATATACCAGATTATTCCTGGTTGTAATGTTGTTGTCACAGACACGTCAGGCTCCAACATCCACCAATCACAGCGCACTCAATCACCGGAGTACTGATCACCGCCACCTGCACGTTATCACACTCATCAGCACCACTTCAAATAACACTCACACACAGCACTCCATGTCCGGTCTCCTTCGCAGATACTCACGTTGATGCTTACCTCAAAGGACTCCCTGATCTCCACTTACCTGTCTCTTGTGCATCCCGTTCTCCCAGTGTGTTCATTGCCTATGTGTGAGTGTTCCCTCATCTCCAGCGATCTCCAGCTCCAGCGATTCCAAAGACTCATTCATCTGAAAACAGAAAGGACAGTAACTATCACCATTCATCACTATCATCTTCATCATTCCCATTACTTCACCTCAGCACTACTGTTTTGCTCACTGGTTCAAATAAAGACTACTTACCTGTATATCTCTGTGTCCGACCCCTCTGTACCGCAACAGAAGACCGGACCCAACACCGCTGAACCAGTATGAGCCAACCGGATCCCTTCCAAGCACTTGTGGATGCGCTGCGGCGCACTCTCACCATCAATCCACCACCGCCACCTACTATCACCTCTTCCTCACCGGCACCAGCAGTCACCACCGTCAATACGGTCATCTCTCCTTCTCCACCTGTTTACGCCAGTCCCATGGCCAGGCCAGCGCCCTACTCAGGATCAGCAGAGGACTGCAGCGGATTCATCCTGCAGTGTGAACTGGTCCTTGAGATGCAGCCGCAACTGTACCCGACTGACACCGCCAAGATAGCGTTCCTCATCTCCCAACTAAGCGGTAAAGCACTGAAATGGGCAGACTCCATCTGGTCTCAACATGGTGATGTAACTCAGTCATATTCTGCCTTTATTTCCCATTTCCGGGAGGTGTTCGGAAAACCGATCTTTGACTCGTCTGCTGGTGAGAAACTATATAATCTCAAACAAGGTGAAATGTCTATTTATGATTATGCTTTGCAATTCAGAACGCTTGCTGCCGTCAGTGGGTGGAACGAACAGGCGTTGATTACCACCTTCCGCCAAGGATTGGAGCCTCGGGTGCGGCTGCATCTCGCTGCATACGAGGATTCCATTGGCTTGCGTGTCTTCAAGAACACCAGGGCCAGTCACTTCCTACCTCACTCCTCTGCCGGTCTGAACCCGTCAGCTCCCCAGAACCAGCCCACGAGCCCATGGAAGTCTGAAACTCTCGTCTCACTCCCTCTGAGCGCCAACGTCGGCTGACTCTGAACCTCTGCCCATATTGTGGTGCGCCCGGGCATGCTATCTCGGCATGCCCCACACGACCACCTCGTCCCTTGGTGAGTGCTATCATTGCTTCACTACGCGAAATGAAACCACTCACCACTGTTGTCAACCTTACTGCTGCTGGTATTTCACTTACAGTGGTTGCGCTCCTCGACTCAGGGTCAGCCGGCAACTTCATCTCTGGCTCCCTCTGCCGGCAACTCCGTCTCAAGACCTCTCCGTCTCCGACTATCTACCAGATCAACTCCATAACTGGCAAACCCCTCAGTCGTAAGCAAGTCCGTCGTGTGGTGGGACCTATCCAGCTACGAGTTGGACTACTTCACGTGGAACCGATACATCTGCTGGTTCTGGAGGATTCCACCGCTGACGTGGTTCTAGGGCGACCCTGGCTGGAGCAGCACAATCCAACCATCTCTTGGCGAACTGGCGAAATCCTGAAGTGGGGCGAAACCTGTTTCTCATTTTGCATCTCTGAACTACCCATTCCACGAGCTCCTTCCAACAAACTTTCCATCTGTGCCACATCCATCGAGAGTCCTGTGGAGAAATGTTCCATCGTCATCCCTGAGTGTTACGCCCCCTTCAGTGATGTTTTCTGCCCACAGAGAGCCTCTAAGCTGCCTCCACATCGGCCATGGGACTGTGCCATCGATCTGCTTCCAGGTGAACCAGTGCCCAAAGGTAAGATCTATCCACTAGCCATCCCGGAGGAGAAGGCCATGGAGGAATACATCAAAGAGGCCCTCGATCAAGGTTACATCCGCCTGTCTACTTCCCCTGCTGCTTCAAGCTTCTTCTTCGTGGAAAAAAAGGACGGAGGCTTGAGGCCCTGCATTGATTACCGCTCACTCAACAAAATCACTGTTAAATTTCGTTATCCCCTTCCTCTCGTCCCGGCGGCCCTGGAACATCTCCGTGGTGCCACTGTGTTCAAGAAGTTGGACCTCCGCAGCACGTACAACCTTATCCGGGTACGCGAGGGGTACGCGAGGGGGACGAGTGGAAGACCGCCTTCATTACACCCACCGGCCACTACGAGTACCTCATTATGCCTTATGGCCTGGTCAACGCCCCCTCCGTATTCCAGGACTTCATTCATGAGGTGCTCCGGGAGTTCCTCAACCGGTTCGTGTTGGTATACATCGACGACATACTCATCTGCTCCCGGAGCCTGGCCGAACATCGCCACCACGTTGCAGAGGTCCTCTCCCGTCTTCGGCAATTCCATCTGTTCCTAAAAGCTGAGAAATGTTCCTTCCACCAGTCATCTGTACAGTTCCTGGGCTATGTCATCGACCACAGTGGCATCCGGATGGACGAGAGGAAGGTGGAGTCTATCACCAACTGGCCTGAACCTTCCACCATCAAAGAACTACAACGCTTCCTTGGATTTGCCAACTTTTACCGCCGATTCATCAAGAATTACAGCTCCATCACTCATCCTCTCACCAATCTCCTCCGTCATAAACCCAAGTCTCTGTCCTGGACACCAGCTGCCACCAACACATTCAATCTCCTTAAGGAAGCCTTCACTACCGCTCCCCTCCTCGTCCACCCCAATCCAGAGCTGCCCTTTATTGTGGAGGTGGACGCCTCTACCACCGGAGTGGGAGCGGTACTTTCGCAGCAGCAGGGGACACCAAGTAGGCTCCATCCATACGCCTTCTCCCGCAAGCTCAACCCGGCGGAGGTCAACTATGACATCGGAGACAGAGAACTTCTAGCCGTGAAGTTGACATCCGTTTCTGGTCCTTACTGATCATAAGAACCTAGAATATCTCCGTGCTGCCAAAAGACTGAATCCTAGACAAGCCCGCTGGGGCATGTTCTTCTCCCTATTTCATTACACCATCTCCTATCGGTGAATAGTGAAAGCTGATGCCCTCTCCCGTCTCCATGCTCCAGATGAAAGATCCGAAGAACCTGAGCCAATCATTCCAAGTTCCCTCATTGTCAGTCCTATCACGTGGTCGGAGGAGACCATCCCCTCCTCCAATGCCTCCACTAACCCTCTGCCGGGTTGTCCGCCAGGCTTGCTCCACATCACCCGGTCACGACGCACTCCAACCATCCATTCAGCCCACACGTCACTTAGCACTGGTCACCCGGGGATCAATGAAACCCTCTCGTTGCTAAAAGAACGCTTCTGGTGGCCAAACATGGCAGCGGATGTCAGAAGGTACGTGCAGGGCTGTAGGGAGTGCGCCATCTCGAAGAGCCCACGCCATCTACCATCCGGCAAGCTCCATCCTCTGCCCATTCCAAATCGACCCTGGTCACACCTAGGAGTCGATTTCATCACCGACCTTCCAGCATCTGATGGAAATACCTGCATCCTTGTAATCATCGATCGTTTCTCCAAGTCATGTCATCTAATCCCTCTGAAAGGCTTAACTACTGCCATGGAAACTGCTGAGCTGCTATTCAACCATGTATTCCGGTACTTCGGAATCCCTGAAGATATTGTGTCCGATAGAGGACCGCAGTTCATCTCTCGAGTGTGGAAAGCCTTCCATTCGCTCCTAGGTGTGGCCGTCAGTCTGACTTCTGGATACCAGAAGTATCTGGTCGAACGGGCAGACGGAGAGGAAGATCCAAGAGATCGACCGCTTCCTCCGTACCTTCTGTCACGGCCACCAGAACTTTTGGAACCAGTACTTGGGTTGGGCCGAGTATGCACAGAACTCCCTTCGGCAACCGACTACAGGACTCACTCCATTCCAGTGTGTACTCGGTTACCAACCCCCACTGTTCCCCTGGAACGGGGAACCATCTAACATACCAGCGGTGGATTACTGGTTCCGAGAGAGCGAGAGGGTCTGGGACTCAGCACACCATCAGTTGCAACAAGCCCTGCGCAGACACAGGATGACGGCTGACCTTCAGCGTTCCGACACTCCAGTTTACCAGCCCGGACAGAAGGTATGGCTGTCCACTCGGGACATCAGACTGAGTCCCAGGTTCATTGGCCCATTCCCAGTCATCAAGCAGATCAACCCGGTCACCTACCAGCTCCAACTCCCTCCTGAGAATCGCAGTCACCCTGCTTTCCACGTCTCACTTCTCATGCCTCACCACCCCTCTGTTTCTGTTTCCACAGGGCCTGACGTGGCAGCCGCCGAAACCCCCCTCCCACTCATCCTGGAGGACGGCGCAGCATACAAGGTTCACAAGATTCTGGACTCCCGGCGTCGTGGTGGTCAACTAGAGTACCTCGTGGACTGGGAAGGCTATGGCCCTGAAGAACGTTCCTGGGTTCCAAGAAACGACATCCTCGATCCTAACCTGCTTCAAACCTTCCACAACAGCCACCCTGACCGACCTGCCCCGCATGGAAGAGGACGGCCACCACGACGTCGGGGTCCTCGGCCCTCAGGAGTGGGCCGTGGAGGGGGGGGGTACTGTCACAGACACGTCAGGCTCCAACATCCACCAATCACAGCGCACTCAATCACCAGAGTACTGATCACCGCCACCTGCACGTCATTATCACACTCATCAGCACCACTTCAAATAACACACACACACAGCACTCCATGTCCGGTCTCGTTCGCAGATACTCACGTTGATGCTTACCTCAAAGGACTCCCTGATCTCCACTTACCTGTCTCTTGTGCATCCCGTTCTCCCAGTGTGTTCATTGCCTGTGTGTGAGTGTTCTCTCATCTCCAGCGATTCCAAAGACTCATTCATCTGAAAACAGAAAGGACAGTAACTATCACCATTCATCACTATCATCTTCATCATTCCCATTACTTCACCTCAGCACTACTGTTTTGCTCACTGGTTCAAATAAAGACTACTTACCTGTATATCTCTGTGTCCGACCCCTCTGTACCGTAACAGTTGTATCCAAACATTACCTTTCTTGTATTTTATGACTTTACACTTAAATGCTGAACAGAAGAATAACAAATATTTCAGCTTTTTAGGGAGCAATACCATAATGACAGAAAATAGAGAATGGACAGTAAAATCTCAGTTACAAAAAGAGTAAATACAATAAAATCACACTGCTTTACTTTAAGGAGCGAAGTATTAAATTAATTTCTGTAACACTGTATCTTTATTGTATCATTGTTGCATTATTATGCCACCTAAATATGTACTTGTTTTTGTTGTTTTGTTTTATTTGTCATCACCCCTATTTTTTATGATTTGTACTTTATTGATTTTCTTATTTGCAGACAAATGTGTTTGTCCTCACAACGGTTTTGGAGCTCTGGTGTCTGTGAGGTTGTCTTGTAATATACTACAGTGACCAGCAGATGGTAGTCAACACTTGTAGGATTGAGTTTAGTGTTTGTGTGTGAGTGCCCTTCCCAATTTACCCTCTTGTATTCTCATCCTGTATTTCTGCTGTTTATCAGATCTTATACAGTACTATACTGTATAATGACGTTCAATTTCATGCTTGGAGGGAGTTATGTGTTTCGATGTAATAAGAGCTATTTGAATTTTCCACACCAATTCTGTACTGGCTTTTTCATATTTGAGAGATTGCTCAACACTGTGCATGCGTCTCCTGAGTATGCGTACAAGTCAAATGAAGTATACTTTCCAAGGCTGTGCTTTTGACTGTGCGTGTACACTAGCATACGTGTAAGAAAACAAAATATACCCAGGGCTATACAGTAAGTGTGTCACTAATCTTAGGACTGTCTACTCATGGAAAACTATGGCCCGGTTTCACAGACAGGGCTTAGACTTAGCCAGGATTAATGCATAACGACTTATATAGTGATGCCCGATTTCAAAACACTGCTTCAGGAAGCTTTGGAGCGTTATGATACTTCTGTTGAATCACAATTCGGATCACGTGTCAAACCGCCAAACTGCTGAAATCACGTGACTTTGGCGCACCGAAACGCTGATTAGACATGCTGATTCATAACGCCCCGAAGCTTTATGAAGCGGTTTTGAAATCGGCCATCACAATATAAGTCCTTATTTTGTTTTTTTTGGCACACCAAAAATATTCTTGTCGCTTTATAATATTAATATTGAACCACTGTACTCACATGAACTGATTTAAATATGTTTTTAGTGCATTAATGGATCTTGAGAGAGGAAATGTCATTGATCCCTATAGAGGCTTCATTGAGCCATCGGATTTCTACTAAAATATCTTAATTTGTGTTCTGAAGATGAACGAAGGTCTTACGGGTGTGGAATGGCATGAGGGTGAGTAATAAATGACAGAATTTTCATTTTTGGGTGAACTAACCCTTTAAGCCTTAGTTCAATTAGAGCATTTAAGTAGCTTTTATAAACACACACTTGAAAAAAACATTACTGGTGTGCATCTTGAGATAAACAATGACATATTTTAAGATCCGTCAGTACAAGTTAAATTCAGTTACAACAGCTCAAACATGCACTTTATTCTAGGACTAGCTTAAGCCTTGTCTGTGAAACCGGGGGATTGTGTGCTATAATAAATCTTGCCTTAAAACATCAGTTCATGTCTAGAAATTTGTAATATATCTTGATAAATAAATCACGAAATGTAAATGCAAATAAATCAGTATATTCATTCACAGTGGCAGGAAATGACACACTATGCACTTATGCACTATGTACTTATGCACTATGTACTCATTCATGGAGTGCGTGAATTGTATAAGGTTATTTTGTCATTTAACAACGGAGTCTGATCCCCCCTCCCCCTCCCCCTCTGCTACGTAAATAAAGCTGCGATACCAGTAGCGTGTTTATCCACCACGCAAAGTATGCAATTGTGTGGGGCCCCGTGTGGGGCCTACACTACCCCCAGTGGTGTAGTCTACGTGATACACAGGTATATGCCTTATACCCACTAGGAAAGGTAAAGGATTTCCATATATCCACTTAAAAAAGCAGGAGAGTACGGATTTGGCGCTCTATAATGTGCCGTGACAGATCCCAGTGCCTCAGTTCTAAGCGGCAGCCTGACACGCACGTGAACTGATCCTCTCCTCCGCTTTAATACCAGTTACAGCACGAAATAAACATGAATGAACACCTAAAGGTATGTTAAAGGATACAGAACAACTTACCGACATCCATATCATGCCTCATGTAATCGTTTAATCAGTGTTTCAACTGCGGAAAGACGTTAACAGCTTGTAAACAAACAAACGTAACGTCACATCTATCTGAGAACCAACATATTCATCATGACCATACACTCAGTCAGCTAGAAAAATTAACTATAGAGATAGAGAGGAGCATTTAGCTAAATATATGCACCATATTAAATATGAATTATCATTTTTAATGTTCTTCAATAGCCTATATAATGCATGTTTGGATAAATCCATCAAGTTGACAGCCACCATATAAATGTTTATATTAAAAAAAAAAGAATTATAGTAGAAATAATTTTAAAGTTATAATAGAACTAGTAACTTTATTATTATAAAAAAATAATTACTGAAGTGTAATTTAAGTTTGTATACAAATTGGTTCATTTAACATTCAATATTAATGTACCTACTGATTCCCATGTGTATTATACAGCATTAGCTGATTTTTTTTCTTGAGAAAATTTGCCATGTAGCCTACTGTAGCCTACCTGATATACAATTTATCCAAAGTAACGGATATTGACTCGATGCAAGCTTGCCCCTGTGACAACAAGCTTGGACCCACTTGTGGCCCCCCTAAATGTGGAGTGTGAAATAATTTTTCCAAAACTGTTTTTTTGCGATCGTTGTTTTTTACATCCGTTATTAGACCGTGGCAACGCGGAACAGAACTGTAACTAGGGATGGGTACCGAAACCCGGTATTATATTGGCCCCGGGGCTAAATTCCAGTGTATCGCTAAGCTCTGACGTTAACGGTTCTGCTATCGTACTGGAGAAATTATGAAGAAAATACACGTTCATTTATTATTGCTATATAGACATTATCTTGCAAATTCCATCTCGCCAGAGATGCCAGCCGAGTCTGTATGCAATAATATTAGGACATTCGTCTATGATGCATTTTTGCTTTCGCAATCCAGAAGAGAGATGGCACTCACACAGAGGAGCTACAGCGCGCAGCCGCTCACATGAAAGCCCTGTTTAATGGTGACGATGGAGGAGAGAACTAAACACCTAAACGTCTGCTTACACTTTAGGCCTTTGATATTAAGCTAATTTTATTTTTGATTTCGATTTTGGCTTTCAAGGATCAGAAAGATGATATCTGAGGTAAAACTATTAAAACTAGTTTCGTTTAGCACACCTTCATTCTCTTCACAGCTGTGCGCGTTCCTTCCTCCCTAAACCCAAACTTAACGTCAGAATCAGCACAATTGGTGATTGTTGTAAAATACAGTCTTTACTGTTGCTAAATTGCAGTAAATGTTTGATAATTATTATCAATGGTTTAAAACGTTGAAAGCACAATAATACGCGCAAGAGACACTGTTCCTCGGGCTGAATTGTGCGCGCGCTCCAAAACGGATAGACAAACAAATTACACTTTGGGCCTCAGGTGCACGTCCAAACGATCAAATACACTCACAAATATGTTAAAATGACCGGATTGGAGCGTGTTTAGCTACTTAAACGCAGTTTATATCAGAAGTGTACATGAACAGCTGGGAGAAAATCCGATGTGAGTTAATATCTATTGTCTTAAAGTGACAGCAGTCACCTTCTGATGATTATGCCATCAGTGTTAATCAAACAACAAAATGCAAAGAGAAAATCACTTACAGCTCTTCATCTGAATATAGTTAGCTTTAATAGGCATTAATCTATTAATTTATACTGTGAAAACCATGCAGTGTTATTTTACATTTGGTTACTTTACCTAGATTTCTTTTATAAGCTAGGCCTATATTACTTACCTGAACACGTGTTACACACTTAGTATACAAAGCTGTAGACAAGCTTGATGAAATGGAAATCAAGTGGTATTTATTGAAGCAGAAATAAACAAAATTTAACAGCGCGAACATCATCGTGCATCATTATTCTCTTTTTTTCTCTTTCTCTCTGCAGGACCCCGGAAAACAACCCTGGGACCCCGGCAACTCCTCCTCTAGCTGCCCAGCCAGAGCCTGATAATGCTATGCATTTTTAACCATCTCCAAAATGAAAGTAAATAAACAATTGTAAATAAAAGAACATTAAATTAAATTAAATAACAATTTAACAAAACAAAACATCTGTAGTTTCTTTTAAGGGGGGGG
>RJVU01049044.1:145923-164419 GCA_003731715.1 Anabarilius grahami | reverse complement strand
TAACACTTTCTATGTGTCACAGACATGCCAATCACAGCGCACTCCCTCTCCTGAGTATTAACCACCCACACCTGACACTCATCACCATCCTCATCAGTAGCACTATAAAAGACACGCTCATACACACAGTCACTGTACGGTCTCGTTTATGCATACCTAACTTGTTATGCTTACCTCAAGGACTCCAGCGAAGAATACTTACCTGTCTCCAGTGTTCTCCTCGTCTCCCAGTGTTTCTTCGTCTCTTGTGAGTGTCTCTGTATCTGGTCTGCATCCCAGCAATCTGCCATCCACGATCCCTGCGAACCACAAGAAAAGCATCAGCCCTACGATCACATCTGCCACGAACTGTATCTGCCACATCCTCACCTGCACTCTGCATTCGCCATCTGGTTGTTCAATAAACTGTTGTACGTTACATCCTGTGTCTCAGTCCCCTTCTGTACATAACAGAAGACCGGACCAAAACTGTCTGCAACGCCTGAGGGCATTCCACCTGCATCTTCCATCAGCCCTCAGTGCAGTTCCTTGGGTATAACATCGATCGCAGTGGCATCCGGATGGACGAGAGGAAGGTCTCTGCCATAAAGGACTGGCCCATTCCCACATCCGTTAAAGAACTGCAAAGATTCCTGGGATTCGCAAATTTCTATCGAAGATTCATCCAAGGTTACAGTACCATCAAAGAGCCCAACACCCTTTCATGGTTCTGACTGACCATAAGAATTTAGAGTATCTGCGTGACGCCAAGAGACTAAACCCACGTCAAGCGAGATGGGCTCTATTCTTCACCAGGTTTAATTTCACTATTTCCTATCGTCCAGGATCAAAGAACGTTAAAGCAGATGCTCTCTCTCGTATTTATGGACCTGAAGAAGGTTCCGAAGATCCAGAGCCCATTCTCCCTGAGAAACTCTTTGTGAACCCCATTGTCTGATCTGAAGAAACTCTGCCCGAGTCCAATGCCTCCACCAACACCCTGCCGGGTTGACCCCAGGGATTACAATACGTCACCCGGACACGGCGCACTCCCCTCATCCATGCATCACACACGTCACTGGGCACTGGCCACCCAGGGGTCAATGAAACCCTCTCGTTGTTATAACAACGCTTCTGTTGGCCGAACATGGCAACTGACGTCAGGAGGTACATGCAAGGGTGGAGGGAATGTGCCATCTCCAAAAGTCTACGCCATCTTCCCTCCGGGAAACTACAACCTCTACCCGTTCCGAATCACCCATGGTCACACCTAGGAGTGGAGTTCATCACGGATCTTCTTCCAGTCTCTGATGGTTGTACCTGCATCATGGTGGTGGTGGATCGATTCTCAAAGTCATGTCACCTGATCCCTCTTCGACGACTTCCCACAGCTATGGAAACAGCTGAGATTATGTTCAACTGTGTTTTCAGATACTATGGACTACCAGAAGATATAGTCTCTGATCGAGGACCACAGTTTACTTCCCGAGTCTGGAAATCTTTCTTCAAACTCCTAGGTGTGACCGTAAGCCTCTCCTCCGGCTACCATCCCCAGACGAATGGGCAGACGGAGAGGAAGATACAGGAGATCGGCCGTTTCCTATGTACCTTTTGTCACGGTCACCAGGACTCCTGGAACCAGTTTATGGGTTGGGCAGAGTACGCCCAGAACTCCCTCCATCAGCCTACCACTGGACTTACTCCGTTTCAGTGCGTACTCGGCTATCAACCCCCACTGTTCCCCTGGACCGGGGAACCATCGGATGTACCTGCGGTGGATTACTGGTTTCGGGAGAGCGAGAGGGTCTGGGACTCAGCACATCTCCAACTTCAACGAGCCCTACGCAGGCGCAGAATGGCAGCGGACCTTCGACGTTCGGAAGCACCCGACTACCAGCCAGGACAGAAGGTCTGGCTGTCAACGAAGGACATCAGGATGCGCCTGCCATGTAGGAAGCTGAGTCCTAGATTCATTGGCCCCTTCACCATCATTCGTTGGATCAACCCTGTCTCTTACCAGTTGCAACTTCCCCCTGAGTATAAAATTCACCCCACATTCCATGTTTCTCTGTTGAAGCCTCACTATCCGTCTGTCACTCTTCCCACAGAGCCTGGCGAGACCGAAGAGCCCCCCCTTCCTATCATCGTAGACGATGGAGCAGCATACTTGGTCAAAGACATCTTGGACTCCCGGTGCCGTGGTGGTCACCTGGAGTACCTGGTGGACTGGGAGGGGTACGGTCCCGAAGAGCAGTCATGGGTTCACAGGAATGATGTACTCGATCCAAATCGTCTAGATGAGTTCCACGCCAGTCATCCCAATAGGCCAGCTCCACGTGGCAGAGGACGACCATGCTAAATTGACTCCTTTTCATTTCTTTAATTGACTCATTTTAACTTCTCTAATTTCTTTGTCAGACAGAAAACGAGCCGTACAAATAGGAAATTCACAGTCATCTTATCTTTCTTGTTCTGCTGGAGTCCCACAAGGCTCCATACTGGGGCCGATTTTATTCAGTTTCTATGTTAATAACTTACCAAATGTCTGTTCAAATATCAAAATGCAATTATACACTGATGATACAGTATTGTATACTCACGCAAAAACAAAAGAAGCTGCTGCAATACTTTCTGGGGCCAAGGTACCAGTGTCCCATTGGCTCTGAAATTCATGTTTACATCTGAATACTACAAAAACTGTCTGCATGTTCTTCTCACGGCAGCCAGCAGAGGGGCCAGAGCCATCTGTCTTAGTCAGTGGAGAGAGACTAGATGTGGTAGAACAATTTAAGTATCTTGGTGTGGTCTTTGATTCACATCTGACATTAAAGCAACATGTAAAAAATCTCAAATATTATAAAATTTAACTTGTCAAATTTCCAACATATAAGGCCTTTTCTTACTGTTGAGCCAGCAAAGGCTTATATGCATGCAATGATTTTTACTCACATAACTTACTGTTATACAACTTGGTCTCATACAACCGAGAGCATCTTAAAACCCCTCAAGTCTCTCTTCAAGAAAACATTAAAAATTTTAGACAGGAAGCCTATACATTTTCATCACTGTAATATTCTAATATAATATTTTAGATCTTGACAGTTATCAGACGTTTTTGGATGTCTGTCTCATTTTTAAAGTTTTGAATGGGCTTGCCCCGTCACCATTAAGAGACTTTATACAAAAAAAACTAACATTAAAGTAAACACTAGAGCATTAACCAGAGGAGACTGTAATGTACAATGGCGCAGAACTAAATTTAGCCAAATGGTGGTGTCTATCAGAGGCACACAGTCATGGAATACATTACCAGCTCAAGTTAGGAATTGTGACAATTACTTAACCTTTCAAAAAAACCTTAAACAATGGCTGAAATCAAACCAGCGATGTACCCATATGTAAATAATTTTCTTATTGGATGTCTGTTCATAGTGGCCTTTTAACTTCTATGTGACTGCTGTTTACTGTACTTAGTCTTTGTTGTTCTCTGTAATATGTTTAAGTAATTTGTATTTTGTGTTTTATGATACCTGCCTTAGGACAACGGATGAAATTTAGCTATTGTGCTAATTCCGGCATATTTACACTGATGCTCATTGCTGATTTGTTGATCCTAATGTTGGTCCTAATTCAAATAAAAAAATTAATAAAACAAATAAACTACGTTACCTCAGATGGATGAATGGTTGGATTCCACAACTGATAATAAAACATATATAAGGCAATACAACATTTACTGTAGGAGCCATACAATTTCCTGATGATTTCATTTAAAAAAACTGTTCTATTGCACTTCTGATTTGGCAGTGAAATTAGCCGATTTTGGGTGCGTAAGATGTGCAGGATTCTATGGTCCGGTTAGTATTTTCAGCCCATAATGGCAGCCGCGCTACCAGAGCGCCATCTAGTGACTGTTACCCAAAAAGTATCAGAGTGTCGCCTCTTGGGTTCTAAGCTCTTTGTTGACCTGGAAATTAGAGAAACTTTAACAGTCAATCAGTGGAAGAACGTGATTCAGCTGCGAACACAGTCCAAAATCAGCCACAGGATCAAGAGCACCCGTGGCCAACAGTTCATCTGATGATGAAGATTTTTTCGCTTCTTTGAAACCGACAACACATGAAGCCAGCAAAGAGTCGGATGGATATCTGGCCTTTGATTCAGACACCAGTGTTTCAGGCACTGCAGGATTGATTTTTAGCCCCAAAAGAGCTAGGCTTGACATTCACAATTTTGAAAATCAGCTTCTGCTTAAGTTAAATCCAAGGTTTGCAACTTTAAATAGCATTTTGCATACTGGTATTAGGTAGTAGTCTTATAGTTTGATAATTCAATACAATTCAACACGAACAGTTCTAAAGCAGGATAAAACCTTGTATGTGGTTCATTCACTTCATGTTTTTAGAGATTAAAAGCTTGAACAAGAATCTCTAGTTTTCATTCTTGCTGTTTTACTTTTTTAATCTCAAGTACAATTTTAATGTGGTACTTTTTTACTTTTACTCAAGTATGATTCTGGCCAGATACTTTTAATTGAGTAAAATTTTCACTCAGTACTTGTACTTTCACTTGAGTAACATTTTTGAGTACTTTTTTACACCTCTGCTGACATCAGCATGTTAACTCCATCTTCCTTTTCCTTCCATTATACCCTGGGCTACACAAGCACACACATAAGCCCACACGACCAAAGGAGCAATGTTTATGATGCTATTGTGGCCCCGGGGTCTCAAAGGACCCTTTAAAGGTGCCCTAGAACTTCTTTTTAAAAGATGTAATATAAGTCTAAGGTGTCCCCTGAATGTGTCTGTGAAGTTTCAGCTCAAAATACCCCATAGATTTTTTTTAATTAATTTTTTTAACTGCCTATTTTGGGGCATCATTAAATATGAGCCGATTTACGCTGCAGCCCCTTTAAATTATCGTGCTCTCCGCCCACGGAGCTCGTGCTTGCCTTGAACAGCATAAACAAAGTTCACACAGCTAATATAACCCTCATGGATCTTTACAAAGTGTTCGTCATGCAGCATGTCTAATCGCGTAAGTATAGTATTTATTTGGATGTTTACATTTGATTCTGAATGAGTTTGATGGTGCTCCGTGGCTAAAGCTAACATTACACACTGTTGGAGAGATTTATAAAGAATGATGTTGTGTTTATGGATTATACAGACTGCAAGTGTTTAAAAATGAAAATAGCGACGGCTCTTGTCTCCGTGAATACAGTAATAAACAATGGTAAATTTAACCACATTTAACAGTACATTAGCAACATGCTAACGAAACATTTAGAAAGACAATTTACAAATATCACTAAAAATATCATGATATCATGGATCATGTCAGTTATTATTGCTCCATCTGCAATTTTTCGCTGTTGTTATTGCTTGCTTACCTATTCTGATGATTCAGCTGTGCACAGATCCAGACGTTACTGGCTGCCCTTGTCTAATGCCTTTCATAATGTTGGGAACATGGGCTGGCATATGCAAATATTGGGGGCGTACACCCCGTAACAGTCGGTGTTATGTTGAGATTCGCCTGTTCTTCAGAGGTTGTAATGACTTCTTGAATAAGGAAGGAAGAGGACAGGGTCGGCTTTGACTGCTGACTGGGCTTTTATTTAAATGATAAATGTCCAACAAAAAGTCTGTGCAACGCACAACAACGAAACATATAATCCACAAAGGGCTTCACTCCAGTAACGGTAAATATCATCCACAATAGGGCTTCACTCCAGCGTTGTTGTCCCAACCAGGGTTCCTCAGTCAGCAGTCCTTCTCTCTCGCAGGCTCTTGTTTCTCCTGGCGTTAAATACTCTCTCCACGCCAATTACTGAAACAAGAGACAGGTGTTCGTCATTTGCGTTTACCCCACTCACTCACCGCTCGTCTCCTGACTCTCTCTCCCGCTGCAGACTTCGCTGAACCACGCCCCCCTCGCCACAGAGGTCTTTTAAACTAATGAGATTTATATAAGAAGGAGGAAACAATGGAGTTTGAAACTCAATGTATGTCTTTTCCATGTACTGAACTCTTGTTATTTAACTATGCCAAGGTAAATTACATTTTTAATTCTAGGTCACTTTTAAAAGTGTACATGAAGGGAAGAGGGAATTAGAGCAGATAGAACAGAAGTACTTCAGCCCCCGTGTGTCTAATCACACCACTGTGAAAGGAGTTGCAAAAAAACCCAACACTAATCAAAGTGCATCGACAGTACATGCTGCATTAATGCACAACGAAAATTGCCCTGAGAAATTATAGATTTGAAAATAGGCTCTTGCACTGCTACGAGAAACAAAGGGGAGTGAAATGAAAGAGGGCTATTTTCTGAGGATGAGGCTATTTTGGTTGCTGGCAGTGGACAGAAAGGGTCTGGGTTTGATTTACAATTGGCATGAAACAGTGGCAAATTGACATGTTATAATTCACATTCACAATACCTGAGACCTCATTTTGGTGCTATGAGTCTAATCTGTGGTGACTTTATAAATGAAAAATGCTGTTGACATTTTATAGTCACAATTTAAGTGGAAAAAATTTAGGTAAATGGAAACTGAAGGTGTTTAGGAAATTGTGCATTGCCGTTGTGCTCATGGGAGTCTATTCGGGGTGCTTCCTGTGTTTCACTCTTTTATCTGATAAAGACCAAAAAAGCCCATAAAAAAATTTATATATCACATATCAGGTAAAAAAACATCAGTTTAAATGTAAAAGATTTCTTTGAAAAGTGTCAATTTTGTTTGAGTACACACGCCTCATTTATGTGTAAATTAGGCTCATTGCAGTATATATTCCGCTATATTCACAAAACTCTAAAGTTTAAAAAAAGTCCATAAAAATACAGCCCAATGTAGCATTTTAATATGAACGAAGTTTCTGTATTGATTTTTCACAGGTCTTTCACCCATATATTCAATTGCGCATTAGCATAGTGCAACATAATGAACAACAGCAGAATATTCTGACATTTTTTTTTAGCTGTAAATTAATTAAAAATGTTAATTAGTTCCTGTCCAACAATGTATGTTTATGCTGAAATATAATTAAACAACATTTTTTTCAAAACATCTATAGTGTGTTATTATATGTAATGAGTTGGCTCGCATAATTTATGTTTTGCAATTTCCATTAAGGGAATATAAAGTGAGCATCGATGCTCCCTGGTTTACACGTGTCATGATCACTAGTAGGAGTGCCCCTATCAGCCACTAGAGGGCACTCCAACCCGGACTCTTGTTTTCTTCACTTGGACTTCATTTCCCAGAACTCACTTCCCGGACTCATTACCTCTTCATTGTACCTAGCTGTCTTGTGTTATGTTCATTAGTGTCTGTCTATTTATATCTAGTTTGTTTCTGCTTTTGTTATCGGGGTTTCACTTTATGTCACCGGCTTCTGTTTGTTTTCTTTTGTTTTCTGTTTGGACTGCTCTGTGGATTTTGACCCTTGCCTGTTTGTGGATTACGTTTTGGATTACCCCATTAAAGCTGCATTTGGATCTTACCTTCTTGTCTTTGTGCCATTCCGTGACAACACGGTGCATGGGACTTTTTAGGGAGCAGATGTTTCAGTGCCCTGGAAGGATTTTACAATCGAGACAGCCCTTAAAATGGCCGACGCCCTTATAAGTGTCCTGACTGCAGGGAGCTGATTGAAACCCATTGAATATGATTCACATAATTGGGCATATAGTGAATTAAAACAACACAGGCAGCATGTAAAACTAAATGGTGCAATCAGTAGGCACAATTAATTAATAATGAATTTCCCCTCTGTCTGCTTTACAGTACCTCTGCCAAAAGGTCAAAACTAAATGTTAAAATGTTATCAGGTAAAAATGATTTATTTTCATGACTACTGCCCAGACAATTAGCTATCACAATAGTCTAATGCGGAGCACACATAGTTTTCTACTAGGAACTAACGTCAGCACACTAAAATGGTGTTGTATTGACTCATGAATTTGAGTCATCATGGACGTCTGCAGCCCATCTCTCTCTTTCACTGTCAGACATATCACTGCACAGTTCTGCAAAAGCCTAAAATGTGTGCTCAAAAGATTGACTAATTATAACCAGAAAGGGTGTTGCAAAACAAAAAGTAATTCATTTATTATTTTATTAAAGACATATTCAAATAATGTCAGTGCCAAAAATAAATACACATTTTGTCCTTTCCAAGAACTATCGAGCTGTTATTTTTCAGTCATCTCTCACACAGAATTCAAGTGTGAGATTTTACAGGTTACTGCAATATAGAGCCATTTTTCAATCCCTCATAAATTTTCTTCTTTAAGACACTTTCCTTTGATACTCTGCAACTAATATATTAATGTAGTCGTTCATTTGAAGGTGACCTATTAAGTCCCTTTTTACAAGATGTAATACGTCTCTGGTGTCCCCAGAATGTGTCTGTGAAGTTTCAGCTCAAAATACCCCATGGATTTTTTATTATACCATGTTTAAACTGTATATTTTTGGATGGGAGAAAAAAATGTGCTGATTTGGTGTGTGCACCTTTAAATGCAAATGAGCTCATGCTCCCCGCCCCCAAGCTCGTGATTCCAATACACTGAAGCATAAACAATACAGAAGAAGCTCACACAGCAAATAAAACTCTCACAAACTGTTGGTGATGCAGCATGTCAGATCATGTAGGTATGGCTGAGGATGTTTGCGAACATTTGATTCTGAATGAGTTTGATAGCGTGCTCCATGGCTAATGTGGCTAAAGCTACACACTGTTGGAGAGACTCGATAAGAATGAAGATGCGTTTATGAATTATATAGACTGCAAGTGTTTTCGGGTTAAAAATGAAAATAACAGCATGACTCTGGTCTCCGTGAAGAGTAAGGAACAATGGTAACTTTAGCCACATTTACATTAGCGATGTGTTAACAAAACATTCAGAAAGACAATTTGTAAACATCACTGAGTGCTGCTGTCCTGCAGAGTTTTGCTCCGACCCAACTCACTTTCCTTCACGTAGCTTTAGTAATCCTGAAGACATTCAAGTGTGTTTGATCAGGAACAGTGTTACTGCTACACCGCTGTCGCTCGCGAAAAACAAAATCTGAATGGCAGAGAAAGGCTTACCAAAACACCGTTATTGGGTTGTCCTTTTTCATGTTTTCTGGGTTGGTAGATGCACCGGGGACGTGATTATAGCACTTACACACGGAAAAAGTCAGATTTTCATGATATGTCCACTTTAATACTGACAAAAATATTTTCTTCTGTGACAGTGAAAAAAAAAAAAAAAAATCCACATCTAATTCTTTCCATTTAAGAATATGGGTAACCAAACAGTTGATGGACCCCATTGCCTTACATAGAATTGAGGAAAAAAAGAAAAAAAAAAAAACTAGGGAAGTCAGTGGGGTGTTTGATTTCTGACATTCTTCAAAATATCCTCTTTTGTGTTCAGCAGAAGAAAGAAATTCATAAAGATTTGGAACAACTTGAAGGTGCGTAAATAATGACAGAATGTTCATTTTTGGGTGAACTATCCCTTTACTGTAACACACAGGGATGGTAACTAGTATTTGTGGATGCCAGCCACATTGTTGGAGGTGAGCTTCCCTCCCTCCAGGACATCTACACCAGGCGGTGTATAAGGAAAGCCTGGAGGATCATCAGTGACTCCAGCCACCCGTCCCACAGACTGCTCTCTCTGCTGCCCTCAGGAAGACGTCTCCGCAGCATCCGTGCCTGCACTAGCCGACTTAGGGATAGCTTTTTCCCTTAGGCTATCAGACTAATGAACAGTCAAAACTAATACACCTTACAGCATACGCAAGATGGCGCCGCGCATGGCAGCCTCAGTGCTGAGCTCTTCAGTGTTTGTTCTGTTTTTGTTAGTTTTTCCTGTTTTTTGTTTTTCAAACACCATCAGTTTTACCAGGGATGAACTGCTGAACATTCGGCAGTACACACCACAAAATCTTTTACCGGATTTCGATTATTCAGACGTTTTGTTGAATGTTGTAGTCGGCGGAGCGGCAGCGCTGTTTAGACGCTTCAGGAGGACGCGCAGATGGGGGAAGCGCGCCGGCGCCCTCGTGAAGCTCAGACAGCGCGGATTAAAAACGCCGCTCCCCAGCATCCATCTGGCGAATCTCCGCTCTCTACCCAACAAAACGGACAAACTCCTTCTGCTCTCCCAGACAAATAAGGATTTTTCTAACTCGGCTGCTCTGTGCTTCACGGAGACCTGGCTGAACGACGCCATTCCGGACAGCGTGTTAAGTCTGCCGGGCTTTCAGCTGTTTAGATCAGATCACGACGCAGAATCAACGGGGAAATGACGCGGCGGCGGGACGTGCTTTTACATCAACGAAAGGTGGTGTTCAGATGTAACTGTGTTAAAGAAGATGTGCTGTCCAGATCTTGAAACACTCTTCTTTAACTGCAAGCCGTTCTATTCGCCGCGGGAGTTTTGCTTGTTCATTCTGGTGAGCTTCTACATTCCTCCGCAAGCGCACGTGAGCTCGGCTTTACAGATACACGCTGATATGATCACCGAGAGCGAGCAACAACACCCGGACTCTGTTCTAATCATTCTCGGGGACTTTAATAAAGCGGTACTCTCACGTGAACTTCCAAAATACAGACAGCATCTTACTTGTCCCACCAGAGACAGTAATACACTGGATCACTGTTACACAGCAATAAGGGATACATATCACTCTGTCCCACGGGCAGCTTTGGGGCTCTCTGATCACATCTAGTTCATCTCATACCGACCTACAGGCAGAAACTGAAATCAGCTAAACCTGTAGCAAAGACTGTAAAGCAGTGGTCTCAAACTGCCGGCCCGCGGGCCAAATACGGCCCCCCCTCCCCGTCCGTCCGGCCCGCAACTGATGTAAAAAATTCAAACATAATCTGGCCCGCAAAAACATTTTTTTTTATTATTTTTTTCTTTTTGCTTCATACAAAAACTACTCCTTCACATTAAATTGAAACACGATTCTATTTTTTTAAAAAAAGAAAAAAGAAAAGAAATAAACTAAAGGAACGTGATTGCATAAAAAAAAGCATCCAGATTTAATAAGAGGAGAGCTGGTTTTGGTGCTTTAGTAGGCCTATTTTAGTTGTTGTTTGGCAGCGAAAGAACACGAAAAATGTCTCTTTCCAAACCAAAAAGGAAAGTGGATGACGAACACACACAATTTCAAGAAAGATGGACATTGCAATATTTTTTTGTGGAGTTTAATGGAAATGCCGTCTGTCTGATATGCAAAGAAAAAGTCGCCGTTCTAAAGGAATATAATCTCAAGCGTCATTACTCGACTAAACACGGAGAACAGTATGAGAAGTACCAGGAAGACGAGAGAAAAAAACGAGCCACTCAGTTGCAGAGAGAGCTAACATCCCAACAAGGCCTTTTCCATAAAGCCAAAAAGGATGCTGATGCTGCAGTTGAAGCAAGTTATGTGGTGAGTGAATTGATTGCTAAAGCAGGAAAGCCATTCACTGAAGGGCAGTTTATTAAGGATTACATGTTGAAAGTCGCTGATATTCTATGTCCAGAAAAGAAGAGCTTGTTCAACAATCTCAAATCTAGAGATTTCACTGCATACTCTGTGGTGCTCGACGAAAGCACAGACAGCACAGACACTGCTCAGCTAGCCATTTTCATCAGGGGTATTAATAACCAGTTTGAAGTGACGGAGGTGTTGCTGAGTTTGTGTCCAATGCACGGCCGTACCACACCCAAAGATATATTTCAGCAGCTGTGTGACGCGATTGAGCGCGCTGGTTTGCCGTGGAACAGACTGGTAGGCATTACCACTGATGGCTCCCCATCTATGACAGGCAAAGAAACGGACTGGTAGCACTGATACAAAGAAAGTTAGAAGAAGAAAATGCAGATCCAGCAGTTGTTCTGCACTGCATTATACACCAACAGGCACTGTGCAGCAAATGCTTGAAATATGAACATGTCATGTCTGTTGTCCTGAAATGTATCAATTACATCAGGTCAAGGAGTTTACAGCACCGCCAGTTTCGGGGTTTTTTAGAAGAAATTGAGTCAACATATGGCGATGTACTTTACTTTACTGAGGTGCACTGGCTCAGCAGAGGGAATGTCCTGAAGAGATTTTTTGAGTTAAGAGCAGAGGTGAAGAGATTCATGGAAGATGGCAGAATGGATGTTCCTGAATTTGATGATCCTAAATGGGTCATGGACCTTGCATTCTTAGTGGACATTACACAGGAGCTGAACATCCTTAACCTGAAACTTCAGGGCCCTGATCAGCTCATCACGGCAGCATATGAAAGTGTGAAAGCCTTCTCCATGAAACTGAGATTGTGGAAAACTCAGCTTTCTGCAAAAAACCTCAGTCATTTCACAACATGCAGATCTCTTGTGGAGGAGGGCATAGCATTCAGTGGTGATGAATATGCCTCTGCTATTGAAAACCTAGAACAGGAATTTGATCAGCGTTTTGCTGATTTCAAGGCACATCGGGACACTTTCCAGCTATTCGCAGATCCCTTCTCAGCTAACGTGGACAGTGTTCCAGGTTTGTTGCAAATGGAACTTATTGACCTCCAGTGCAACAGTGAGCTAAAAACTAAATTCAGAGAGGCACAGGGAAAAGCAGACAAGACTGGACAGTTTCTGAGAGAATTACCTCCATGCTTCCCAGAGTTGTCCAAGGTGTTTAGTCAGATAATGTGCCTTTTTGGAAGCACATATCTGTGTGAGAAACTTTTCTCAACTATGAACTTCAATAAAGGCAAGTACAGGTCCAGACTTAGTGATGCCCATCTTGAAGCTGTGCTCAGAGTTTCAACTGTGACCTACATCATGGCAAACTTGACACAGTTGTGTGAGCAGAAGCGCTGCCAGGTGTCTGGCAAGAAGTAAAATAGTGTGCAAGTGGATTCAGGGATTGCATGTGTTCACTGCATGGTTGTTAGNCATCCATTTCTAACAGCTCTCAGCATTAAAATCCTTCCACTTTGGACCCCCCTCCCCCAAAAAAAAAAAAAAAAAAAAAAAAAAAATTATATATATATATATATTTGAAGTAAATAAGAGCTACCGTCTCAGCAAATAAAGTAAATTTCCAGAAATGTTGCGCTTTCTTGTTGTGCTTAAATGTTATAATGGCCCTCCAATGAGATGTCAATCACAGCAGTGGCCCCCAGCCAATTTGAGTTTGAGACCCCTGCTGTAAAGAGATGGAACACCGAAACAGAGCGGGCTTTATAAGCCTGTTTCGAATGGACTGATTGGAGTGTTTTTGAAGCTGCTACCACCGATCTGGACGAGCTCACAGAGACTGTAACTTCATATATCAGTTTCTGTGAGGATTTGTGCATTCCTACAAAGACTCATTTCACTTACAACAATGACAAACCCTGGTTCACTGCAAAACTCAGCCAGCTCCGTCAGGCCAAAGAAGATGCTCGCAGAAAAGGGGACAGAGTCTTGTACAAACAGGCCAAATACACACTGGAAAAGGAGATTAGAGTGGCAAAGAGGAATTATTCTGATAAACTTCGGAATCAGTTCTCTTCTAATGACACGGCTTCAGTGTGGAAAGGCCTGAAAGACATCACTAATTACAAGACACCATCCCCCAGCTCTGTGGCAAATCAACACCTGGCAGACGATCTGAACGAGTTTTATTGCAGGTTTGAGAAATCAACCATTAACACCTCCAACAACCCCCCTCTCCCCCACACCTACAATTCAGTTCAGTGAAGATGATGTGCGCCATGTCTTCAGAAAGAACAAGAGAAGAAAGGCACCAGGCCCAGACAGCGTTTCACCAGCCTGTCTGAAAACCTGCGCTGACCAGCTGGCCCCCATCTTCACACAGATCTTCAACAGGTCACTGGAGCTGTGCGAAGTCCCCTCATGCTTCAAACGCTCCACCATCATCCCCGTCCCAAAGAAACCCAAAATTACTGGTCTTAATGACTACAGACCTGTGGCTCTAACGTCTGTGGCCATGAAGTCATTTGAAAGACTGGTTCTGGCTTATCTGAAGGACATCACTGGACCCTTACTGGACCCCCTGCAGTTTGCTTACCGAGCAAACAGGTCTGTGGATGATGCAGTCAATATGGGACTGCATTATGTTCTCCAGCATCTGGACAGACCAGGGACTTATGTGAGGATCCTGTTTGTGGACTTCAGCTCTGCTTTTAACACCATCATCCCATCACTCCTCCAGCCCAAACTAACTCAGCTCTCCGTGCCCACCTCTGTCTGTCAGTGGATCACCAGCTTCCTGACAGACAGGCAGCAGCTAGTGAGGCTGGGAAAATTCTCATCCAGCACCCGCACCATCAGCACCGGCGCCCCTCAGGGCTGTGTCCTCTCCCCACTGCTCTTCTCCCTCTACACCAACGACTGCACCTCTAAAGACCCCTCTGTCAAGCTCCTGAAGTTTGCGGACGACACCACAGTCATCGGCCTCATCCGGGACGGAGACGAGTCTGCTTACAGACTGGAGGTTGAACAGCTGGCTGTCTGGTGCAGTCTTAACAACCTGGAGCTCAACACGCTCAAGACAGTGGAGATGATCGTGGACTTCAGGAGAAACCCCCCTGCTCTCCCCCCACTCACCATCATGAACAGCACTGTGACTGCAGTGGAGTCATTCAGGTTCCTGGGCACCACCATCTCCCAGGACCTGAAGTGGGACAACCACATTGAGTCCATTGTGAAAAAGGCCCAGCAGAGGTTGTACTTCCTTCGCCAGCTGAGGAAGTTCAACCTGCCACAGGAGCTGCTGAAACAGTTCTACTCTGCCATCATTGAATCCATCCTCTGCACTTCAATTACCATCTGGTTCAGCTCAGCTACCAAATCTGACCTCAGAAGACTACAGAGGGTAGTCCGGTCTGCTGAGCGAATCATTGGCACAACCCTCCCCACTCTCCAAGAACTGTACTTATCCAGAGTGAGGAAAAGGGCAAAGAAGATCTCTCTGGACCCCTCTGGTCGACGCTACAGCTTTCCTGTAGCTCAGTGGTTAGAGCATGGCACTAGCAATGCCAAGGTCATGGGTTCGATCCCAGGGATTGCACATACTCGGATACAAATGTATAGAATAATGCAATGTAAGTCGCTTTGGATAAAAGCGTCTGCCAAATGCATAAATGTAAATCGATTTGGTTTTCATTTTCACATTAGGAATTGTTGTCGGTGATCTTATGAAATTAACTGAAAATTCTTGTAGCTATGGGTTATTTTAAATCTTGGTAAACATACATACTGTAACCTTGATGATGGACTGACTCAGAAGTGATGCAATTTTGACACTGAATTTTCCTAAAATAAATAAAAAAAAACATTTAGTAAATGTCACCTGTTGAGATGAATGACCATGAAAATGCAGGTTTAAAAGAACGTACACTCAAAGTCACATTGCATTCAGTGTAAAAAAAAATAAAATAATTATATATATAGAGACAAATCCGCAGCAAAGAATGGAAGACCTAAAACATTAGTAATTCAATTAAACACTGTGATAAGCGCCATATGACAAAAACATTTCAGTATATGAATTATTCAAAGGCCTGTATATACGTCCTTTCTTTCCTCTGAGCTGAAAGGGTACAAGCATTTTTAGATTTTTATTGCTTTACTTTTGCTTAACAAAGACTCTGACCAAATCAAGCCAACAGGCAAGAGAGGAACAGGGCATGAGAAAAAAAGAGCAAAAATAATATTACTGTAATGAATCGGGACTCGACGTGGGATCCATGTGCAGGCTTTTATTAACAAGTCTCGTGGTCAAACAGGTATGGCAGGGATAAGGCAGAATCGTAGTCGTAATACAGGCAATGAATCAGGGCAGGCAGATATCAATCACAAGTCCAGTAAACAATCAACAGTCCAAGGGCAGGCAGCAGAGAATCGTAGACCTGGAACAGACTGGGTCAAAAAAGGCAGACAATCAGAATGATAAATGCTCAGAAATGCAAACCGTAGTAATACAAGACCTTGCAATGATAGTGAGGTTGAGAGTGGCTTAAATAGTCCAGATAATGTGCTGCAGCTGGGTGTGGTGATTACTGATTGGTGGAGTGAGTGCAGGTGATAGGCAGGGAGGATTATGGGAAAGGGAGTCCGGGAATGACTGGAACTGAGACAATTACAAAAAAACTGAAATGAGTGAATTTAACGACTTGACATCAAACGAAAGAGTCAAGGAGAAGAGAATGAGAGATTGAGAGAGGGTGAGTGATTATTACGCCTCTCAGTCATCGCACAGACGTTCACTCTCCTTCATTTCTTATAAGTCTTAATCTCATTTTAATTCCTGAAGCTTTTCTTTGACAGAAAATGACCGACAATATGAGACAGCCACAATTAACCAGAGACACAGAGAGGATCAATGCAAGTGATCAAAGCGGATATTCTTACAATCTCCTGTCAGCTCTTGATCCTGGTGAAAGAGCGCAGAACATTGTCACCGGCTATTCCCTGTTTGGAAGAGCCAGTGACAATGTCATAAATTTATGACACCCTGTCATAAATTCAACCTGTACTTTCAGAATGTCATGGAGTGAATGCCTATTGAGGGAACTGTTATAGTCCTGTTCTTTTCCAGCATTTCTGTCTGTGACTCAGTGGGAATACTTTTCAACTATTCAAGGGTATAGCTTATATTTTTAGCCCATTTTTATTCATGGCTAATTGTTTCTAAGCTTCTAGGTTTCTTTGTGTTCAGCAGTGCATTCAAGATCTTACACTTTGCAAACATAAAAAAAAAAAAAAAAAAGAGGTTTGAATGTCTGCGTGTCACCGCCTCAATCATTCATTCTGCAATTTCTCATTAAACTAGCTATTTGCTATAATTTTCTATATATTTTTTTAAACTTCAATCCATCTTTATCCCTTTAACCAGGCATCTTTACTATTTGGTACACAAATTGAGTTATTGTACAATATTCAGGTTTTTTAGGAGCATGGCGCTAGCAACGGCAAGGTCATAGACCATTTCACAAGGATCATTGATGGATGTGAGCACCAGTGAAATTATGAACATTTCAAAGGAAAATATATTATATTGTAGTTTCAAATGGCTTACAGAACAGATTAAATAAATTATGTGTAAAAATCTTGACATCTTATTTTTGTCTCACTGCTGTCTAGGACAATATTAGTGAATAACCTTGAGATACTGAAGGCCTGTTCATACCAATAACAACTATAAAGTGTCATGATCACTAGTGGGAGTGCCCTAATCTACCACTAGAGGGCACTCCAACCTGGACTCTTGGTTTCACTGTTGGACTTCACTACCCATAACTCACCTCCCGGACTCATTATCCTGTTTCATTGCACACAGCTGTTTTATGTTTGTTCATTAGTGTCTGTCTATTTATACCTGGTTTGTCTCTGCTTTGTTATGGTTTCTTCATGAATGTTCCTGGTTTCCCTGTTTTGGTTTTCTTTGTTTTTCTTGTTTTATGTATGGACTGTTACTGTGGATTTTGACCCTTGCCTGTTTCTGGATTTACGCTTTGGATTACCCCATTAAATTGCTGCAAATGGATCTTGCCTGTTCGTCTCTGTGATTTCCAGTGACATAAAGATAACTGTAACGATAACTATATTTGTGTTCACACCAACCAGTGGCGTGTTTAGGTTATTGGGGGCCCCAGTGAGCAGGGTGGGGGTGGTATTTATTATTTATTATAATAATAATTTATTATAATAATATCATTTATTACAATTTATTATAAGCAATACAAGACTTTAACAGCTAATGACAGAACCACTATGCACAGACGTATGCAAGACATGGGTTTCAGCTGTTGCATTCCTTGTGCCAAGCCACTCTTGAACAACAGACAGCGTCAGAAGCGTCTCGCCTGGACTAAAGACAAAAAGGACTGGACTGCTGCTGAGTGGTCCAAAGTTATGTTCTCTGATGAAAGTAAATTTTGCATTTCCTTTGGAAATCAGGGTCCCAGAGTCTGGAGGAAGAGAGGAGAGGCACACAATCCACGTTGCTTGAGGTTCAGTGTAAAGTTTCCACAGTCAGTGATGGTTTGGGGTGCCATGTCATCTGCTGGTGTTGGTCCACTGTGTTTTCTGAGGTCCAAGGTCAACGCAGCCGTATACCAGGAAGTTTTAGAGCACTTCATGCTTCCTGCTGCTGACCAACTTTATGGAGATGCAGATTTCATTTTCCAACAGGACTTGGCACCTGCACACAGTGCCAAAGCTACCAGTAGCTGGTTTAACACTCTGAGGTCTGAAGGTATCGCCGGCAATACCACCACGGTTTTTTTTCTTACCAGTGTGAAAGAGACTCAAAATACTCCGTCAATATTGCACATACAATTAAGAGTTATACACCATTTTATTCTGTGGAATATCTTCTTTTATTTGTGTACACTCAGAGTAAAAACAAAATGTTGTGCTTTTTGTAAAATAAAGAAAACTAACATGATGCGTGATCTCTCGTCTCCCTCTGAACGAACTCCAATCTGATAGTTCTCAGAAAATGAACTGTAACTTAGTGAAT
>RJVU01049044.1:123410-145249 GCA_003731715.1 Anabarilius grahami | reverse complement strand
CGTGGAGGGAGCTCTGGAGTGGAGTATGGTCTCCACAACCTCAGTTGGGAGACCAGCATCTATGAGACTGGCCCCCTCAGAGGCCAGGCCCATAGTCTCCGTAGTTCCGGGCGTGGATGAATTATCATGCCGCCCGCTTGAGACAGGAGGTCCTGCCTGAGAGGAAGCTCCATCAGGAAGCCATCTAGCAGTGACACTAGGTCTGAGAACCATATTTTGGTTGGCCAGTACAGGGCTATCAATATTAGACTGACCCCTTCCTGGCGTACTTTCTCCAGAACTCCCGGGAGCAGAACGAACGGGGAAATGCATACAGACACAGCCTCGGCCACGTCTGTACCATGGCATCCAGACCCAATGGTGCTGAATGAGATAGGGAGAACCACAGTGGACACTGGGTTGATTCCCCTGAAGATAATAGGTCGATTTCAGCTCGACCGCCAAATTGAGCTCCACACCTCAGTGTGGAGACTCCATTCCCCGGGCCTCGGCCCCTGCCTCGACAGGGCGTCTGATCCCACATTTTAATGCCCTCAGGTCTGGGAGGAAGTATTTTACTGCAAGAAATACCGCCATCATTTCCAGCCGATTTATGTGCCAGGAACTGATGGTCCTCCCAGAGACCCTGAGCTGAGCGACCACTCATGATCGCCCCCCAGCCAGTGAGGGAAGCATCCGTCGTAAGCATTACGCGACGACGTGAAGTCCCCAACACGGGTTCTGGGACAGGAACCAAGGCTTTTTCCACATGACCAGAGCACGAAGGCATCGCCGCGTGACTTAGATCATGCGAAAAGGATTTCCCCTCGGAGAAAACCCCTTGGTCCTGAGCCAACACTGTAAGGGTCTCATGTTATGTAATAACGTTGGACGCAGCTGCCATCAGACCCAACAGTCTCTGAAACTGTTTTACAGTGAGTGACTGGCCTAACTTCACCCCTTTCACGGCCCCGAGAATGGAATTCACACGAGCAGGGGTCAATTGCGCCTGCATCGTGGTGGAATCCCAGATTACACCAAGGTAGTTTGCAACCTGACTCGGGACCAGCACACTCTTTTTGGCATTGAGCCTCAACCCAAGCCTTTTCATGTGCGACAGAACAACATCTCGATGTTGAACTGCCAGACGTTCCGTTTGAGCTAATATCAACCAATCGTCGATATAGTTCAGTACGCGGATGCCCTGGAGTCTCAGCGGAGCCAGAGCAGCATCCACGCACTTCATGAACGTGCGGGGTGATAGAGATAGGCCGAAAGGAAGAACCCTGTATTGGTAAGCTTCGCCCCCGAAAGCAAACCTGAGGAACTTCCTGTGAGAAGGATGGATGGATACATGGAAGTATGCGTCTTTTAAATCTATTGCCACAAACCAGTCCTCGGACCTGATCTGAGGGATTATCTGTTTGAGTGTAAGCATTTTGAACTTCAACTTCTTTACAGATCGATTTAACACATGTAAATCTATGATCAGACGCAACCCTCCATCCTTCTTTGGAACAATGAAGTAGCGGCTGTAAAAGCCCGACATTTTGCTGGGAGGAGGAACCCTTTCTATAGCTCCTTTTTGCAAAAGCGTCGTAACCTCTTGTTCCATCACCAGAGACTGCTCTGGAGCTACCACTGTGGGAAGAACTCCGTTGAACTTGGGCGGTGGAGAACCGAACTGAATTCTGTAACCCTGTTCTATCATGAGCAGCACCCATTTCGAGATGTTTGGGAGACATTTCCATTCTGCCAAATATTCTACTAAGGGAACCAGTCCCTCGAGACTGGTCTCTGGTGTTTTTTGAGCACTTGGCTCGTTTATCTGACGCGGCGCACCGGCAGACAAACGAATCGAGCGCTGACCGACCCTCCTCGGAGGATCGGTGGAGACCGCTGCGCCCTGAAGCACACTGGGTGGCAGGGTTAGCAGAACGGCCCCCTGAGGGCGCCAAAGAGGGATGGGTACCAAGTATTTTAATACCCAACCTTCTCTGGAGGGGCTGCCCTCCAATGTCCCGCGCCACTGGCATCAGGACCTCTTCGAAGCCTTCTTGGTGATAATTACAGTCCGCAGATCTGTGTTACCCCACAAAGACTTCGGCTGTGTCGCCTGTCCCTGTCCCCAAGCTTTCTGCGGGGGACCAAGGGTGGCGACACTTTCTTTGGATGCACGGTCAGACCAGTGCCCTGAAACGGCGAACCGGCAGGGAACATCTGAACTGACCGCTCTACAATCCTCCTCTTTCTTAGAGGAACACTGGAAACCACTGCGCCCTGAAGCACACGAGGTGGCAGGGTTGGCAGAACGGTCTCCTTTATTTTCTTTTAAATTCCTCAGAATTTAATGTATTCCATATTTCATTTAATCCTCAAATTAAATGCAGCCAGTTCTTATATAAATATATATTTTTTGAACAGACTGAATATATTTAGAATACAAAAAAGAATTATAGCTCGTAATAATTCGCAAGGTATTTTAGGGAAGAGAGAAAGGGAACTCCCGTCTACTCAGATCCCATAATATATACATATATATGTATGTATATATATATATACACACACACACATGCATAATTACGGACACGTGATATATGCGCAGCATCGGCAAACTCAAGACCCGAGCCGTATATTCATTCTTGCAGACTTAATCTACGCGCTGCCTCGGCAACGCGAGATCCGAGCCATATATTCTTTAATGAAAACTCAATCTACGCGCTGCCTCGGCAACGCGAGATCCGAGCCATATATTCTTCAATGAAAACCCAATCCACGCACTGCCTCAGCAAGCGCGAGATCTGAGCTAAATTCTTTAATGAAAACTCAATCCACGCGCTGCCTCGGCAAGCGCGAGATTCGAGCTTTGCGTTAGATTTTTATTCCCTCGAGATTAAAGCCAACGGGAGTGGAGCTACAAAACTCCCGCTAGTGCATACTTTTCTTCGGGACATTTTTATGAATGAACACTGCGAGGTGGCGATCCTCAGATCGATATCACAATATCCACCTCCTCAGAGCTGGACATGTGAGTATCGGTGCCTCAACCCGGGGGAAGAAACCGCAGAGTGTGCTTCCACCTGAGAGACGGCACTGAACCTGGCTGGTGAGGGCAGAGAAAAGGCGGCGCCCGTCTCTAATCCCTCGGTCAGATCCATTTGTGAACCCCACGAACGGAGCCTCCGCCCTGCCTCAGCAGAAGCGGGACCCGATCCGCGGGGAACACTGGAACAGTGTTCTGAGAGTGAGTTTTTACAGTTCACACAGACGGCTCCCTCGAGAGCTGCCTGGGCTCACTCCCATTTTACTGCTGTTTCTCGCCATAATACGTGTCCTTTTTTATATATAAATATATGGATTGGTGTGAGATAGCCTACTCTTGTCCTCAGACGAAGAGATCGTGACTTGTTTATATGTGATAAGACAAACAACACCAAATAAGACACACAAGATACAGAGAGCGCTTGCTGAAGACAACAGAAGCTAGCGTTCTTTGTTCTGGGTATGCTTTATAGTTTCCGGGTCCATGACGTCACCCGCCTCTGACGTCACATTTCCTCATTTGTTGGATACAGAGGTGCTTCACGAACACAAAATGCAGAGGGTTCCCATCACGTCATTCGACGTAGCGTCGATAGTTCCCACGAAAGGGAACTAACATGGTGCGTGATAGTTCTCAGAAAATTAACTGTAACTTAGTGAATTCTAATGACAAAAAAATTACACTTATGTCAAAAGAAACGTTGAGATGTCAGGTTTTAAATCATGTAATTCAAATCGAAAACAAACCTTCTGTGTTTATGTAATCTGTATGAAAAGAGAGCCATGTCAGAAGTCCGTGATTCAGCTCATTATCCGCTAAGGCGGCCACGCCCACGGAGCCAGCGCTATTCAGATGCAAATTCAGTCAATACATGCAGACATAGTTTCAATCGTGTATTTATTATCTTGAAAAGTGTTTATCTGGATGTTAAAGCCATGGTTAGCGAGCTCTAGAAGACATGCAGTTAGTTCCTGGTTCTTCTTCTTCTCTATATGGATTTGTGGACTAAAGGTGCACAGAGCGCCCTCCGGCTGCGAGTATGAATTGAAAACACCATTCCTGAAATGTCCTCTTCTTCTTTAGAATAATTTGTGGACTAAAGGTGTACAGAGCGCCCTCCGGCTGCAAGTATGAATTGAAAACACAGTATCCAGCACTCATAGTGATGAGAATAAATATAGAATAAATATTACTCCTCTGTATAGAAATTTGACATAAACATATAAGAATCATCAATATTTCTCCAAATGTGCATGCTTTTAAGCTAAAAGCCTATATGAAATGCCTGTTTCTCTTGACAAAAAGTGTCTTACAAAAACTAAATCAATATATTGTTTTATATGAAGGAGTAGGCAGCAAAATTTTTACATAATTCTGAAGCATAAACTCTAGTCTACAACCTCCAATACCCAGAAGTCTTATGAACACAAATTTAACATACTTTTTTTGGCCTTATTTCAGTTGACAAGTTTTTTGTTTTTTCAATAACCACGCATAAACGTTATTCCTTCAAAAATACAAACATGTACATACATGTTCCTCACATATTATGGTAGCCTAGTTTGTGCTGAATACAGTGTAATGACACTTGTGTCATTTATATGTTTATGAACAACTGAAAAAAGCACAAATGTCAGGGCATGTCAAAACTTCTCCAGGGCCCCAAAAATCCTCAGACCCCAGAGGGTTAAGGACCATGGTATCCCTGTTCTTAATTGGCCAGCAAACTCGCCTGACCTTAACCCCATAGAAAATCTATGGGGTATTGTGAAGAGGAAGATGCGATATACCAGACCCAACAATGCAGAAGAGCTGAAGGCCACTATCAGAGCAACCTGGGCTCTCATAACACCTGAGCAGTGCCACAGACTGATCGACTCCATGCCACGCCGCATTGCTGCAGTAATTCAGGCAAAAGGAGCCCCAACTAAGTATTGAGTGCTGTACATGCTCATACTTTTCATGTTCATACTTTTCAGTTGGCCAAGATTTCTAAAAATCCTTTCTTTGTATTGGTCTTAAGTAATATTCTAATTTTCTGAGATACTGAATTTGGGATTTAACAAAATTAAAAGAAATAAACATTTGAAATATATCAGTCTGTGTGTAATGAATGAATATAATATACAAGTTTCACTTTTTGAATGGAATAAGTGAAATAAATCAACTTTTTGATGATATTCTAATTATATGACCAGCACCTGTATATTTCAACACAACCAGATGAAATCTCCAAATTATCCAATCTGACAGAGTGTGTTAAAGAAGTAAAACATTGGATGACTATTAATTTTCTTCTATTAAATTCAGATAAGACAGAAGCATTACTTATTGGGCCAAAAACCTGTACACAGAATCTCTCAGACTACAATCTGCATTTAGAAGGATGTACTGTTACTTCATCCTCGACAGTTAAAGACCTGGGTGTTATATTAGACAGCAACTTGTCCTTTGAAAATTATATTTCATATGTTACAAAAACAGCCTTCTTCCACCTCAGAAACATTGCTAAGCTACGGAATATGTTATCTATTTCTGATGCAGAAAAGTTAGTTCATGCTTTCATGACGTCTCGACTAGATTACTGTAATGCATTATTAGCTGCTTCCTCAATAAACAAGCTACAATTAGTACAAAATGCAGCTGCTAGAGTTCTTACCAGGTCAAGAAAATATGATCATATAACACCAATTTTATCATCTCTAAGTAAATTAAGTTCCGTATCTATTATAAAGTATTGCTAATGACCTATAAGGCTCTAAATGGTTTGGCTCCTGTGTACTTAACTGATCTTCTATCGCCCTACAATCCTTCACGCTCCTTAAGATCACAAAACTCTGGACTTCTGGTTGTACCTAGGATAGCTAAGTACACTAAAGAAGGGAGAGCGTTTTCACATTTGGCTCCGAAACTCTGGAATAGCCTCCCTGAAAATGTTTGGGGCTCAGACTCGCTCACCCAGTTTAAATCTAGACTAAAGACACATCTCTTTAGCCAAGCATTCACATAATGCATCTCATACCAGATCAATTGCACATGATTATCTTTGCTTAATGTTATGAACAGCAGCTACACTAATTATTCTCTATTTGCTTTTCTGTTTTACACCTGTCCCGAGGTGACTAGAGAGGACATCAGCTTCAGTTTGGATCCAGCCTCTTAAGAAGATCTCAGATGACTGACACCTGTGAAGAGACGGCGCCAACTCCTGCAAGGACCTCAGATGACGCAACATCTGGATCAACATTCACATTCCCAAATTTCTATATACCTTAATTATTGTTAATATGTAATTCATTTTTTCAGGAGCTCATTGTGTTACAGTACAGAAGGGTCGGAATCGGAAGATCACAGTTATTGTAGTTTATTAAACACACAGCAGAGTAAACAGTAGTGCAGGTGAGTATACGGTGAACTTTGCAGTGAATGATGATATATGGATGAATGATAATGTCCTTTGTGTTTGTAGTGATGATGATCCTGGGATACGGTGGAGATGAACAACGTTGAAGACAGAAGACACTCACACACAGACTTGATACACAGGAGGTAACTTGGAAACGCTAGAGACAGGTAAGTAGATCGCTTGGAGTCCTTGAGGTAAGCATGAAGGTAAGTCTTGCTGCGAACGAGACCAGACGGTGACTAAGTGAGTGTGAGTGTCTTTTATACTGGTGCTGATTGGCGTGCTGATGAGCACGTGCTGATGGCGTGCTGATGAGCGTGCAGGTGCATGTGATCAGTACTCTGGGGACGGGGTGCGCTGTGATTGGGTTACGTTGGAGCCTGGCGTGTCTGTTACACATTGCTTCTACCTTCAGTTAAACTGCTAACAGTGATTTTAATTGCCTAAATTATTACATTATTTGCTAACTGCATTCTCTAAATTGTAATGTTGACTTGCATTCTCTGTAAAGCTGCTTTGAAATGATATGTATTATGAAAAGCGCTATACAAATAAATGTGAATTGAATTGAATTGAAATGCTGAGAATTATTGCTGCTCTGTAATTGGCCAAATTGCAACATTCGACTTTTTCCAAGATCCTCTACTCTTCCCTGTGGAACCCAGAAGTTGGACCTCTGACCTACTTTCAGTATGATCTGAATTTTAGAATACTGAATTTGGTGTTTTGAATTTGCTATTCATGTTGAAAACTTGAAGCTGTATTTTTAAGAAGTGAATATTTGCAGTCTAAGAATTCAGAACAAAAAATACGCTATTTGAAAATGCATAGAAAATTATGCAATAAAAAAAATCTATTTCAAATGTCCAGGATTCAAGTAAAAAAAAAAAAATCAAATTCAAATCTATATAAAATGGCACTTAATGTTCAGTTCTGTTAAATGACACTTGTCAATAATTCCAGTTTACACAATTCAAATTCAGATAATTTAGTCATATTTCTAGCTCTATAGCTGTTTACTCTAGCTGTGTTAATCCATTGAAATTCAACACCAGAACTTTAACTCTTTACTGTAAGAGTCCTCAAGACCAGGATTTTAACTGTGCTGTGCTATTGAAAATCTGCATGAAACACTGTCATGTTGTAATTTTAACTGCATTGCATTGCTATCTGTATTACTATTCTCTCTGTATTCTGTAAATTCTGCAAATAATTTTGATTATTTGAACATTATTACTATAAAATTAAGTTTTGTTTGGTTCAGAATTTTACAACAGTATTTTTAGTATTTTCAAAGTATTGGTGTAAATTACTAATTGTTTTTCTATTTACAAAATTTTGATGTCATGATTTTACAGAATTTCAGTTCATTTCACAGACCTTTTTTTTTTTTTTACAGTGTAACCATGACAACAGATCACAAAGGAAAATTGTGATGGGAAACATGACAGAAATCATTTGCCTACAACAGCAGACAATTATATAGTTTAGCATCATTGTATAAAAATATCTGAAATCAGAATGCAATGGCTAATCAGAACTAGGTACACAGAGAGCTTTGTAATAAATAAAAATCTTGAATATAACAAAAATGTAAATAAAAAGAGATGACTTTCTGCATTACATTTCTTTATTTCTTAGATATTTGCCTTGGGTAATAAGGTTGCTGTATATATATACCCACACATACTATTACAGTCACATCTGATTCCTAATTATAACAGTACTAACATACGTAACATACTTTACTGTTTATTACTCAGTTACTCCTTTCATTGTAGTTTTACTAATAAATGATCATATCATATTAACTTCTCATGTTGTGCTACTGATTCAACATTTGCTTTGTAAAATATCATGATACTTGTATTTACCACAGAAAGTCTCAATCTTTACATAAAGTGCATAATCCATTAACACATCTTTACAATTGTGATTGTAGACAGTATTTTAAACATCATCCAGCATTCAAACATAATGTGTTTTTAAATTACTGTAAATCTCACTGATATTATTGTTTGGATCTATTCATTAATTACATTTAATTTCATACTTTAAGGATTTCATTTAATATTTGCTGTTAAAATAATCATCATCTTAATCATCATCAGCATCTCAGTATGAATTACAGTATTACAAACTGAAGTAACTGTGTTTAAACCTAGTGTAATCTCAAGATCAAACCTAAATTAAAACAATGATAAACAATGTTAAGTCCACAGTCTGCAGAACCTCAATTTGCTGTGTCCTTGTTTTGAGACTACAACAAGATTGATTTAGAGAAATACATATTACAACTCAAAAGTATGTGGAATTGCTTTCATCTTCACTCTGATTTCTGTCTAAACAGTTCTCCTCCAGGATTTTAATTAAAGTTGCCAGTGTGCTATTTGGATCCAGCAGAGTCACTAGAGGAACATTCACACCTCTATCATTGAAGATAAGATTCTGCAGAGTCATGGCTGACATTGAGTCAATGCCTAAACCGAAAAGATGAGTATCATCATTCAGCTCGTCTATCTCAGTACCAGTCGTTTCGCTAATCACGAACCTCAGATAATCACGTGGTGAGGATGGTGTTGTGGGATTCTCAGGTCTAGACATGTTCACTCCAGTTTCAATCGTGGCTTCCTCTCCTAATTTGTACAACCGCAACTTTAATGATTTGTTCTGACTGAGAATTTTAAACCAGTTCTTTTTAAAGTTGAATTTGCATACAGCCTGTTGAGGTTTGTTAATCAAGAGGCATTGCTCAAGACTTTCATGGATTTCTGGAATCTCCAAAAGCATGATTCCCTTTGCCTCCAGAAATCTTTGGACATGGACTTTGTTCAACAAAAGACCAAGATTCAAAGCCCCCCAATTAATGGACTGTCCAGAAAGCCCAATGTTTCTGCGGTACTGACAGAAAGTGTCCATGAATGTATTAGCCGCAGCATAATTAGTTTGTGAGGCATTGCCAATGAAGGCAGACATGGAGGAATAGCACACAAAGTAATCCAGATTGCACTGGATGGTAGCATGGTGAAGGTTAATCACTCCATTTACTTTTGGCCTCATAACTTTCTCATAAAGAGATTTGTCAAGATGTTCAATCAGCGCATCATGCAGGACAACCGCACTGTGAAATACCCCTTTGATGGGACTGGATGAAAATAGTTTTCCAATATTAACAATCGTCTGTTCCACTTGCTCAGATACAGAAACATCACATGGCAGAGACTTAATGACAGAACCCCAACGGCTACTGACCTGACCTATCTCTTGTTGCATCTGAGGGTCTGGATTTCTTCTAGACAGAATGACAATGTTTCCTCCTCCTTTCTGCGCAATAAACTTTACTGTCTCGAAGCCCAACCCTGTTAGACCACCTGTGACAATATAGACAGAATTTTTCTTGAATAGACTGTGTTTGGGCATCACTGGAATGTCAGACAGCTGGTTCTTGTCTTCACTGTTCAGGATGATAATGGGTAGGATCTGGCATCTAAAGTACGATTCATATGGAAGATCAGTGACTTGAGATTTCACTCTTTGAATAGGTGTTGCGTCCAAAGACAAGGACTTTCTGTCCAAATTCATGGATTTCAGCCAACGGTAGATGTGTGGCATTTGCGTTTGCAGGTACCTGTTTTGCATTATCTGGGACATGAAGAGGGCATGGAAGTGGACTTCCTTATTTGTACCTCGGAATGTTGTAGTGTTGAATGGAAATTCTGTCTGGTTGTCAAAGACAAGAACAATGTCTTTGATGCCTCTGACACTACTAGCTATTTCAGCTGTTTTTACATTATAAGGAGGTAGAAGAACAGCTCCCACAACCTCACTAAAATCACAAGACAGCTGATCAGCCTTCATGCTCACTCTGACATTCCAACCTGATCTGTTTGCAATAGCAATTAACACATTCATCAAAGCTGAGTCAGGAACAGTGGAGAAAATGCCCAATTTCCATTTCTGTTTCGCTTTGGGTAAGGCCTCATGCAAGATCTCCCAAGCCAGTACCATATAAGAGACACAAGGGATTTCATTCAGGAATGAAAGCTTTTTTGCTTTGCAGCAAACAGCTGCTGGAAGAACTACTTTAGTGGTGGCAGCCACAGGGTAACAAGACACAACATGATCACCAACTTTAAATTTGCTGACATCTTTGCCCACAGATGTGACAGTGCCACTGAAGTCAAGGGCTAAGAGCTTATGGTTTTCATTTGTGTGCTTGTTCCAGTACAATGTCTTTCCATAATTCAGGTCAGAAATGCTGACTGGGAAATAATCTGATGAATGGACACATATTTTACTGAGATGAAGCTCAATATTTTTTCCTTGAATCAGTTCAATGGAATTATCCATTTGAGTCACTGACACATTTGTCATTATATATGGGTCAGATGTTTGCAAAATGAGGACTTCTTCATCCAACATGTGGAGGTTTCTTGAAGAGATTGCCATGGTTGGCAAAGGTGTGTGGGTGATTTCGGGTGTGAGAATTTCGCCCTCCTTCACTACCAGCTCTGGATATTTGTTAGAAGGGTATGATCTGAGGACCTGAACCAAAGCTTTGACGTTTTCAAAAGTGGCAGAGCCCATGTCAATCAGCTGGAAGGAAAGTTCTGGCAATTCAGCTGCACATGCTCTTACCATGCCTGACAGAACAAACCCAGGGTTTATGTGGTCCACTAAGCTCTCAGAGCACCTAAAGGTTATTACTCTGATATCACCCGGGAAATTAAGTGCCTTGAGATATCTGACAAGCTTTCTGAAAATCTCACAACACCCCGCCATGCTGTCCAAGACCTTCTCTGATTTGAGAGAGGTTAGGTCTGCATCACCCCACATGAACAAAATGTCCTGGAAGATTTTCTTTACACTTGAAATGTTCAGTTTTGACAAAAGAAGTTCAATTCCATCTTTTAACAGTATGTTACTGTTTGAAGAAGACACGTATCTAGATATTGGGTCCAAGTACTGGTGCAAAGCATTATAAATTCCTACCTGGTCAGAAAAGACCAGTGCCGTAATAGGTGTATCAAATGTGGCAACTTCAGAGATGATACTGAAATTGTTGTGGAAGAAGTACTCCTTGACCACTTGGGAACGACTTCCTAGCATTCTGATCTTCCCATGCATCAGTTCAACTAACACCCTACCCTGTTTGTTGGCTAAGCAGCCACAAATGTCAAAATCATCTTCCCCCACATGTACTAATCTCACATATACAACCATCTCCTCTTGCAATGGTTCAAATACAGCCAGGCTTCCTATTTCCACAGGATATTGGGGTCTTATTGATACACCCTCTACAGCTCCAGGAATAAGATGCATGATGTAATCCAAGACCACAGGGTGAAGGTGATAGTCATGTAATTGAGGAAGTAATTCTTTTGGGACCTTCACAACTGAAATCGCCTCTCTAAATTCTTCCCCACAATAAACATCTGCATTATTTCTGAGGACTGGCCCATACTCAAATCCTGCTTGACTTAGTAGTTTGTAGCATTCTTCAGTAGTCATGTGGATTGTGCATCTTTTGAAAATGCAGTCTAATGAAATTAACTGTTCTTCAGGACTTCTACCTGGTTTTGCTTTTACTGTGCCAAATGCATAGACTGCAGAAGTAGACTGTATTTTGAAGTTGCATGTATTATCTGCCAAATGGTCTGAATGATCCAGCTGTACATTTAAATCTGGGGCATTCTGGGTGAAAACAAATGGACTCTGGAATGTTATGCTGAGCTGCAGAGAACTTAGTGGAACCTTAGGTTTTGCATATGCCATGTAAGCTGCTAAACCCAACTCTGCATAAAATGCCCCAGGAATGATGGCAACCCCACTGTGCTTGTGGTCCTTCAGGAAGGCCACTGATTCAGAGGATAAATCACAGCTGAACACTGAACTGTCTGTACCCATTTGTGTAACTACTGGATGGTTGCCAGTGGGAGTGATCAACTGCGAATTTAAAGCAAAGACATCTCTCTTCACATCATCAAACTGGTATCGTGGGTAGGGAATTGGTTCAGTCTCAAAACCTTTATAGAATATTTCCCAGTCCACTTTGATCCCAAGCTCAAACAGTTTGGAAACAGCTACAAGCATTGTCTCGTGATCTTTATCAGGCTGCACTGAGGGAATCACAGTGAAGTCATTTCCCAGAGTCTCAGTGATGTACCTCTGCAAAGACCTTCTTGGACCAATTTCAACAAATATCACACTCCTTTTGTTCTTAGCTGCAGACTTTACAGCTTGTTCAAATTCAACTGGCTCTCTGATATTTCTGGACCAATATTCACCAGTAATAAAATCTGAGGAACACAAACTAACACCTGTCACTGTTGAGAATAGTTCTGTCTCCAAATTATGTGCCTGCAATGAGCCTATACTTTCTTTCACTTTGGATAAAATGGGATCCATCTTATGACTGTGGTATGCTACAGGTACATCTAAAATCCAAAAAAACAAATCTTTTCCACTGGCTGAGTTGCTCAAATTCTGTTGCAACCTGTCAATGTCATCTGCATCTCCTGAGAGGGTGCATGACTGAGGGCTGTTATAGGCAGCCAGGCAAACCCTTCCTGAATGAGATGGAAGAATTTTCAAGACTTCAGAAACAGCCATATTACTGACTACCAGCATCTTGCCTCCTGTCACAGTGCTTTGCAAAGAACTGCGATAGTAGATGACTTTCACTGCATCTTCAAGTGACAGCAAACCAGAACAATGAGCTGCAGCGACTTCTCCAACAGAGTGGCCCAAAACAGAATCAGGATTGATGCCCCAGTGTTTCAGAAGTTTGAAAACAGCAACCTGAATAGCAAACAGAAGAGGCTGGACAATCTTTGGATCTGACAGCTCTGTACTTTTCTCAGATTCACTTTCCAGCATCTCCATCAGATTGAAACTTCTATAGCTTTGCAACAGAGTTTCAATCTTCACGATTTCCTCTCTGAAAACTGGCTCTTGTTTTAGGAGCTGCTTGCACATACCCTGATATGTAACACCATTTCCACAAAACACAAAAACTAGCTTGGAGTCTGTTCTTGATGGTACAAGCTTTTTTTCTACAGCAGCAGAAAGTTTATCTTGCAGATCTGCCAATGATGATGTTTGAAATACTTTCCTGTATTTGTGTTTCAAGTGACTTCTTCTACATGCGGATGTGTACAGTAAAGACTGTAGATCTGATATTTTCCCTGCACTGATCTGCTTTGCAGTATCTTCAATAATATTTTTCATGGATTTTTCGGAGGCTGCAGAGACCACAAAATACTGATGGGATTTGCTTATCAGCTGAGCTTTTGGCTTTTGTGACTGCACACATTGTCTGACCATTGCATGTGCATTTGTTCCACCAAACCCAAAGCAATTGATTCCTGCTGACCTCCCTGCTCTGCAGTCACTGACCCATTTTTCTGCTGTGGTGGGGATTTTCACATTGAGAGATTCTATGTCTATGCTGGAGTTTTCCATGGAGTAGAACATTGTTGGAACAATGGTTTCATGCTGCATCATCAAAAGAACCTTTATGAGCCCTGCAACACCTGCGGCAGATTCTGTGTGTCCAATATTGCCTTTAACAGAACCAATGATGAGTGGCCCTGACTTTTGAGGTCTTGCTTTGGCAATGACTTTTGAGATGCTGCCTGCCTCTATTGGATCTCCAATTGGAGTCCCAGTCCCATGAGCTTCAATGTACTGGACACTAGTCAGGTCAGTCTCTGTTGAGTAGATTTTTCTAAGCAGCTCCTCCTGCTGTACCATGGATGGTTTGGTGATTGGTCTAACAGTGTGGCCATCTTGATTTACTGCAGTTTTGCTGATGATACCCCAAATATGATCATGGTCTTCAAAAGCCTGTCAAAATACAGAAAACATATGGATGTTTCTTGCAGTAGTTTATCATTAGGTACATTGCTGTCATAGTGCTCTGTTTGAATGAGACAATCTTTTAATTTACTTTTTTCAGGGGCTTTAATAGAACAACCCCGCATCCTTCACCTCTGCCATATCCATCTGCTTTGCTGCTGAAAGGTTTACACATTCCATCAGAAGAGAGTAATTTTGCCTTGGAGAGAGTCACATAAAGGGTCGGCTCCAAAATACAGGTCACACCACCACACAAGGCCATTTCACAATCTCCTGTTGAGTGGAATACAGATAATTATATTTTACACTTAATGTGCAAAAAAGTTGGTCCACAGGGTTTACATACATATTTTTAAAGACTACCTTGTTTTATGGCTTGACAAGCTAAGTGAAGGGCAACAAGGGATGAGGAGCAGGCACAATCCATGGACAGTGAGGGGCCAGTGAAATTGAAAATGTATGAGATGCGGTTGGCAGCTATGCTCATAGCGCAACCAGTGCCAGTGTTGTGGTCTATGTATTTTGGATTATTCCTCATATTTTTCAACTCAAAGTCCCTGTTCATTAGGCCTGAAAAACAAGCAAACAAAAAACATGTTAGATATGTTAGCTGGCGATATGCTTTTATCCATAGCCACTTACTGTACCTCTATTACAGTCCAACCTGAGGTTAAGTGCCTTGCTTAAGACAACAATAGTTGCAGGGCTTGGACAAGCAACATTTCAGTTACCAGCCCTTGTAGCCAACTTGTATGTCATTTGTGCGGTGACACAAAGGAATTAAAGCACAAGTGCACATATTGAGGTCAGGACAAGTTAGTTCCCTCTTGTGAACTGGGGAATTACTGAGAAAATCTATGTGCTATTTAGCAACGCATCTTAACCAGAGGTTGTTCCGAAGGTACTTCCCATGCAGTTAGCGCATATACTGGGACCAGGACCAGCTGCACTGGGATTTAAGACATTAAAAGTTACTTTATTTATCTTATATTTAGATTATATGTTACCCAGAAATACTCCTGTTCGCGTTCCACTGGCCTTTTCCATTGGTATCCCAGCATCCTCTAGGGCCCTGTAGGTGCACTGCAACAGAAGTTTGTGCTGAGGGTCCATGGTGATTGTTTCAGCATTAGTGATGCCGAAGAACTTGTGGTCAAACTCATTCAAGCTACAGAGAATATAAAGTAAACGATGGGGTTAACTTCGTTCAGAAACTCCTACACAAATGCTATGAGTTTAGGTGAACAAAAGACTAGTATACATGCACGAAGCTTAACGAACTGGCAAAGACATGAGGGAAAGAGTGCACAATATAAAGGAGGCAAAGAACACGAGGAACAGGTGACAACACTTAGACTAACGAGGACTCAACAAGAAAGGGAGCAGGGAACATAGGGAACAGGTGAGAACGCTAATAACAAACGAGGACTGAACATTGACGAAACAAGAGGGCGTGGTGACAGCAAACAAGAAGGTTGGAACAGAGGAGCACTGCTCAGACATAACATAAACAAAGACACATTAAACAAAGACAAAACAGACAAGGCTGTCAGGGCAGAACCCTAAAATGTATGACTTATTTTCTTCAGTGGAACACGAAAGGTGATACTTTGAAGGTCAGTGGGCTCCAAACAACATTGAACCTCATTGACTTTCACTGTAAGGTGAAAAAACCCACATTAAAGTCGTCATGAAGTGGAAGATGCGATTGTCTTTTATTCTCTACTGTGACATCTATCCGAGTGAAACGGCATCTGAAATGAGAGGGCGGGACTTGATTTCGTCCTTCGGGAATTGATTGGATTGGAAGTTGGGTGTTGCTAACAAAATGGAGGCAGATCTGAATGCCAGTTTAAAGTCAGTTGTGGGGGATTTCTCTCCACCGGACTCACTGCGAGCACCCTCACATTAAAGGGATAGTTCACCCAAAAATGAAAATTTGATGTTTATCTGCTTACCCCCAGTGCATCCAAGATGTAGGTGACTTTGTTTCTTCAGTCGAACGCAAATTATGATTTTTAACTGCAACCGCTGCCATCTGTCAGTCTTATAATAAGAGTGAATGGGAACTTCTACTATAAGAGTAAATAAAACTTGCTTAGACAAATCCAAATTAAACCCTGCGGCTCGTGACGACACATTGATGTCCTAAGACATGAAACGATCGGTTTGTGCGAGAAACCGAACAGTATTTATATCATTTTTTACCTCTAATACACCACTATGTCCAACTTCGTTCAGCATCCTGTTAGTGAGGTCAAAAAACGCGTTCTGATGACGGAAGTGATGCCTCGCCCATATACTTCAATGAGCGCGAGACATCACTTCCTTTGTCAGAGCGCGATCAGACCTCACTAACCGGAAGCTGAACCGCCTCTGGAATGGATCAAACCATAGATATTACCTGATAAGTTCAAGTAAATACACTGGAAATCCACGCTCATTCAAGGATGTGCATTTGAAGAGTTCAGATGCAAAACCCTCTAAATCCATCAGACTTCTTTTCTTTTAAATGAGCATTTTCTTATCAGGCTCCTATAATCAAGTTCAGGAGTTTCATTTTAAATGTAATGATAAGGTCATTAGTTAGTGAATAAAATAACTTTTTTTCAAAAATATCACTTTAGACAATTCACTGGTTTTTAACAAGTTAGATTTTCTTTTGCGTCACAACCAGCTAAATCCACTTGTGCTTTTTTCGCAAAAACCTCTAAATCCACCTATTTGGGACAAGACATAGTAAATAGTTGAAAAAAATCACTAAAGATGCAACTAGAAACCCTGAAAAAGATGAGAGCACAATCATTTCTAAACTAAACAGTAGACAAACCTCGTTACACAGGGATCTATTCAGCCTCCACTTTTTGCCTCCTCCGTTTACATGGCACAGTTTCCATATGAGACAGAAGAATGGCGTTTTGTCTGACTTTGTCTTTGGTGAAATAGAGCTGTTGTTTGATGTATAATAAATCCGATTCCTTCAAAGTAACGGCACTGCGCGAAGAACTGTTATGAGTGCATGATACACTTGTGACCAAGCCACTGTAGCCTATTTTCTTTTTGAGGTAAATAATGTTTTCTTCTGCCATTCAATGTCAAAAGGACAGGCTCATCCATTTCATCGTACTCCATCTTTTATTTTAAAAATCTCAATCTGAATCTGAATAAAAAAAATCTCCTCAGCGCGCCGCTATATTGAAACCGCTCAAAATCATATGATTCGATTCGCGCCTTCTGATTGGTTCTCGGAACATAGCGGCTTTTGCTGCCAAAAGGAAATGGCGTCTAGAGGCTTTTGCCAACAAACCAATATTTCTGAATGGGCTGACGCTGGGATTTAGAGAATTTGAAGCACGTGATTTGTTGAACGTGTACTACGTGCCGTAAGCATGCGCTCAATGTCATTATCTCATTTTTGACAGAGGTAGCATTTAGCGGCTTTTGCATCTGAACTCTTCATTTATTTCATGTACGGAGAAGGCACGGGCACCTGTAGGATTTCATCTGAATGCTTTTTTAAATCTCCAAAAAGCAACGAAATTGTCAAACATCCATTTAGCGCATGTTCACAGAGGATTAAATATCCACAACACAAACAACAAATTGCTCGTCACTATAGCAACACTAGATTCTGAGCTGGCGCAAGTGAGTGGAGGCGGGGCTAATTTGCATATTCATTGATCCGTGTACATTAAATGAGGCAAGGGTGTAGAGTTACATACATTTTAAGGCTACATACATTTTAAGACTTTTTAAAAATATGTCATTTTAGTGTTCAAAGTTGAGTTTTAAGGGATAAAATAATTGACTACAGGGGGACTTTAATGTGTTGATTTTAATAAAAACACGGAACTCAGTAAGACACCATGAACTCTTTTACTTTCATTTTCAGCTGAAAGTATTTCTCTTCAGGGAAACTGATCAAGGAAAACATGTGCCTAGAGCACCTCCTAGTGGTCATTATATAAAACACAAAGGATATATTGCTTTACAGCTTAACAGCTTTAATAAAAAATATACACAAGCTTAACTAACAGACATTACTCTGATAAGAGTGTTTTCCATCAGTGATATTATGAACCATTGACAATTTAAGGTTGAAGAGAGTAAAGCCTGTTTTTTAAATAAATGTTAATTTATAAGCATCTACTTCAGTGTGATATGTTACCATATCATCATGCTTAACACTGAGAATGTGAATAATTGTAGTGTGATGATCAGGTGCAGATATCTAAATCAGAGAATATCATCGGGGGGTTGGCAGGTGGAGGATTTATTTTTAACACTGAACATGGGTTGGAGCTCTTTATTTTGAACTCTCAAAGTTCACCAGATTAATGAATTTATCTTTAAAATGTAAAAAATTTTCTACCGGGGAGGCATGCCCCTGGACCCCCTAGAGAGATCAAGGATCAAATCAAAAACATTTCCCCACATTTTACGTCCCCCCCACTTCTCAAACCAAAGTTACACCCTTGTCTATGTGGGTGAGTTGATTACTTACTTTTTAATTATTCTTACAATTAACATAATTATATTTATTCATTCAGTCCAATGTATGGATGCAGAATGTGCATGAAATGGGAGGCGGGATTTATCGCGTGAGCAGTGTAATTGGTCAGTCATAGTGCGATGGAGGCTTTGCCTCTTCTCATGTGACTTTTCCTCATTCTTTCCCAATTATCTCCAACCAAACCCATGGCATGCTTTAGAGCAGTGTTCCTCAAATCCAACCTTGGAAGGCCACTGCCTTAAAGAGTTCAGCTCCAATTCTATTCAAAAACACCTGAACAAGCTGCACATCAGCACATCCAGCTGCAAATTGGTCACGAGAGAGCGGAAAGTTTTATTCCTTGTTGTTAAGTGTTATTGTTAAGTTTAGGTGTTAAGTTTGTGTGGGTGTTGAAGTGCAACAAAACAAATAACTATGGAGAAGAAGATCATAGGAGTATTGCTGTTACTGGTGCTGATTACATCGAGTGTTTGTGTGAAACACAATATTGCTGACATTGCTGACAAGTGTTGCAGGCCTGCAGCAGGGAATGGTTACTATCTTTACGGAAAACAGCAGTAATAGAGCCGTGCCTTCTGGATAATATTCCAGAGGAGTTGCTGCGATGAGACGGAGATCGTCGGATGTGGAAACGAGGGAGAAGGGGTGGTATTCAACATCAGCTCCACCGAAAATGCAATAAGCTACCGTTGCCATCAATACTATTCAGCAATTCTCGCTCCTCGAGGAACAAAATGTAAGAGCTGCGTCTGAATACAAGAGTAATGAATATCGCGAGTCATGTCTCTTGATTCACACAGAGACCTGGCTTCAAGACGATTTTAATCATTGTAAGATGGACTGTGCTCTCCCGGGATATCAGCAGTATGTTTGTAAAAACAAAATATTGGACAAATGCTATATAATATCAAAGAAGCATGTGTGGCTAAGATTAGACCTCCTCTTTCAAATTCGGAGCATAAGACCATTCAGTTAATCCCTATTTACAGGTCCTCCTTTAGGAAGAGCAAACCGGTTTTAAGAACAGTCAATGTGTGATGTGATTCTATAAAGGAGGAGTTGAGTGGTTGTTTTCTGGCAACAAAATGGGAAGTTTTTTATCAAGATGATAATATTGATAGTATTGAGGAAGTGATTACAGGGTATATTCATTTTTCCGTTGATACTGTGGTCCCAAAAAAGACCATCAAGTTTTATTCAAATAACAAGGAATATATTACTCCTGAGACTAAGCATTGTATTTCTTTTAATAATAACAATACAATGGAATTTAAAGAAATTCTAAAAGAACTGAGGATAAAATTGAGGGAAGCGAGAGAGAAACATAACTTGCGTTATTAGAGAAGTTGCTTCAATTAAGAATTCTAAAAAGTTGTGGGATGTTAAAGGAATGGTTCATTTAAATTCAAACAAGAATGAAATGCAGGTTTTAAATGAATTTGCTAAAGCAAATGAATGTAATAATCTTTATAAATGGTTTGATTTGGCTGTGAGTGGTAATATTTATAAATGTAGAGACCTGCTCAGTTCAGTAACGTGATTCAACACAGGACAGGACTGAAGTGGACCCGAAGTGTTGTCACTAAAATTTTCAAAAGACTTCATACCAAAAAGGCTAGTGGGCCAGATGGTGTTACAGCTCTTTTACTTCAAACATTTTCTGAGGAATTTACCCCAGCATGGAATCCCTTACTTCAATTATCAGTTGATACGGGCAATATTCCCACATTATGGAAAAAAGCTGTCATTATTCCTGCCCCAAAAAAACATCCATCACAGGAAAATAAAGACCAGTGGCGTTAACGTCCATAGAGATGAAATCACTGGAACGTAATGTGATAGGGAAATTGAGAGAGAATGTATTGCATTAATTAGATCCTTACCAATTTGCTTACAAAGAGAATAGGAGTACAGAGGATGCTTTAAATATTAGGACACATTTAAAACACCTTGAACATCTGGCAGCTTATGTTAGATTTACGTTTATGGATTTGAGTTCGGCATTTAATACCATACTTCCAGATATTTTGTTAAATAAGTTAAAACAGATGGAGGTAAATCCTTATATAATTAAATGGTATTATGCATTTCTAATCGGACAACAACAGCGGGTGAAAGTTCATTCAACTCTCTCGGACATAGAGGTCATAAATGTTGGAGCTCCTCAAGGCTGCGTAAGTTCCTTCCTTCTTTTTAGAACGTGTACAAATGACTGTAGGAATCAGTACACAAATAACTACATTATTACATTTTCAGACGATACAGCCATATTCAGTCTGTTGGCCAAAAAAAACAGGTGTTGGCATGTATAAATCAGAGATGGAAGGGGTTGTGCAGTGGTGTAAGGAACACAACTTGACCCGAGGCTTGTGGGTGATCATAGCCCAATTTCAGTTTATGAGGTGGAAGTTGAACAGGAAACAACAAATAAGTATTTAGGCATCTACTTTGATTCTCGGCTACAGTGGGCTCATCGAGTGGAGTATGTTTGTACACGAGCTAGTCAGCGCTTGCACTTTTTGCGAAGGCTTAGGGTTTATGGGGTGGATAAAACGATCATGTTACTGTTTTACAGATCAGCTATTGAATCTATAGTATGTTATGATTTTACAATATGGTTTGATAATCTGTCTGTTAAACTGAGGTCACAACTTCAAAATGTGGTTAGAAGAGCTGGAAAAATAATTGGTATGTTGCCCCCATCTTCTCTTCAGGAGATTTTTGAGAAGTAAGAAGCAGAGCCTTAAAGTTATTGGTGACCCAAGCCATGTTCTCCATAAGGAGTAGGAGTTGATGCCCTCGGGCAGGAGAAATAGGGTACCAACGAGTAAGTTAAATAAGTACACATTTTCTCTAATTCCATTATCAATTGAGTTATTGAACAATAAGTGATGAATTGTGTGTGGGAGAGGGTAAGGTGATGAGCAACATAATATTTACTGCTGCGTAATGGGAGATGTATGTTGTTGTGTTTGTGTTTGTTCTGCTCTCTTGATTGATTGCCTAAGAAAAAATTATCCTGAGGGAGATAATAAAAT